>VUQI01000526.1:13006-28639 GCA_015106735.1 Paratilapia polleni | reverse complement strand
CGAATGTAAAAAAAAAAAAAAAAAAAAAGATTTTTCTGAGCATCATTAATGAGACTACACAGTATGATCTGATACTTCCAATAAAGGCATTATATAACCAGGTATTGATTTGTTCTGATTTATACTGTTCTAGCACACTGTTTATTTTTTTTTTTAAACTTTAGCTTTTATTTGACTTCTTGTTCTGACTCTCCGTTCAGATAACTGAATTTATGGGATTTCATATCATTTGTTTTCTACATTTCCAAAGGAGAAAGAGGGAAACGTTTCCACTGTTGGTGTGTGTCTTAGGTTCATGTTTTCTGCTGACTCAGCCGCAGCAGTGACAGAGGAGAGCCGAGGGAGACACGCAGCTCTAAATTGCTTTTATAGAAATCAATGGCTCACTCTCAAGTAAATCCCATCCCACGTCCAACACTGAACAGATGTTTGGGTTGCCACCTAGCGGCAAAAGACTCCACACTGAGCAGCTGGATTGTACACTATATGGCTCCATTTTGTCTGGAACTCCACTATTTCTGAGACCTTTAATCTGCGTAATTAATGCACGGCCACACCCACGTGTTAAGAATAAATAGTACAAGACGCTTCATTAAGGAGCAGACTTTAATGAATTAAAACCAGTAATCAAAACGCTACTCTTAGGTGAACTGGAGAATATATTAATTTCATAGTCAGACGTTGATCTTTTGAAGTTTTTGGAGGGTCTGATGAAAGCCAGGGTGTCTGTTTGAAGTGCGCAGACCAGCTGGCTTTGTGTTTGTGGACTCCTCCCGTTGTGTGATGAAGTTCAGATGCGCGCCGTTGTTCCGTACGCGCGTCACCAGGGCACAGAGGAGCTTCCCGACGCGAGGGGTGGATGGAGAAATGTGTGGATCACGATCACGGGAGGCTTTGCATATGACATTACCCCTCGTTAACTGACGCCCTTCGACTTTTACAGGATATGCTGCCACCCTTTGTATGAACCGAGCTGCTTTGGATTCAGACACCCAACCCCGTGTTTCGCGTCTGTCTTCCAGCTGAAAAGCTCTCAGGGCGGTGTGGACCGTAAACATCGGCTCGGCACCTGGCGTTTATGTTGTAGTTTACTCAGACGAGGCTGTGTGCGTTTTTTGATCCAGGAAATGTTGGCATGGCCGCCTCGGGAGCACATAAGTGTCCGAAGAGTGAGAAGTTGGACGAGGCGCAGGCTTTGGCCAAGAGCTGCGCGGGGAGACCAGATTTCCTGCCTTGTGATGGACTCTCCATTTGCGCTACGCACAGCCACGGGAAGTGCTTCAAGCTGCACTGGTGCTGCCACTTGGGCTGGTGTCACTGTAAGTTTGTGTTAAATGGTTTATAAGCTGTATTTATTACAAGAAATGATTCTCACTGTCACTGGTGGCACTGATGGCAAAATATGATGGATATTGGGTATGTCCATGTTAGTAAATACCACACAAGCTGCCTTCAAAAGGGGCAGAATGTAGCAGATATTAACTCGATGTGGGTAAGTTTATTTGATAAACAGAAGTTATAATGTGACACACATTATGTAAAGGTTGTCCATCAATCTGTTTCTTTAGACGCGCTAAGGCAACATTTGCTGCCCCAGTAGAAACTGATGTTATTCCATGTTGGGTATAACTTCTAAATTTTTCAAGTCTATTATTCACTCCAGTAATATCGAAACCAAACTTCATTATCAATTTATGTTTGATCGGAGTTAAACCTTCCTACAGACCCTCTTGCTGTATGAATAGTTTATACCGTCTAGACAATGGAGGCTGAACAATTTATAAGCATTCATAAATTAGTGTTTTTTTTTACTACTGTTCAGCTCTGGGGTTTTTTTTTTAACTTGTTTTTCAGACTTTGTGAAACTGATGTTTGACACAGTCTGATGATACAAACATGAATCATCACTTTCATTTCTCTTTTAAAGATAATTCTGTATTTTCCCCTTTTGACCAAAAGTCCCGTAAAGGCAGACACTGACCGTGAATTCAGCCTTATAAAAAGTAAAGTACTTTCCAAGAGGCTAAAGCCTGATAGTTTATTCCTCTGTGGCACTGCTATCCAAAAACTACTGGAAGCACATCATTCTTTTATTACACTGGTTCTTTTACTACGGTGTTAACACTCACTAGGGCAGTAGAATATGTATTAATCCACTGCTGAAAATAGTCCCAAACCAAATCCACTATTTACTCTCGTTTTTAGTATCATACCTTAACTGTGAAAATTCCTGAGCCACAGCTGTCTTTGTGACCCATTTTTTAAGATTTACAGCAGGGAGGACAGTAGGAAGGGCTTGGAGCTGAATGCTCCAATGCTTTTTTTTTTTTTTTTAAAGTGGTTTGTTGACAATAACAAGAAATGGAATATGACACCAGCCTTTAATATGCTGTGGCCAAAATCCTCATGTCATGCTCACACAGTATCATGCACTCAGTAAAATCCATCTGCTGTTCTTCAGCCACAACACTGAACTCCACAGTCTTTTAGTAATTTCATTTATATTGACTGTAATGGGGATGAAGTACAGGGCTGCAGCTCCACTCAGACATGCACAGTTTTCTTTTCACTTTCTGTGTACACCGCACACTTTATCTCCATTTGAACCTCTCTCGACCTGACACTCCGAGACCACCGCCGAATCCCAATGGCTGTGGCTGAACCTGACAGGATGTCCCCCTCTTTGTGCTGCCCTAATTTATCCCCATCTCTGGCTGCCCAGAAAATCCTCAGATCAGTGTAAAACACAATAACCATCTACTCTGCACCAGTCACTCTGAGCTTATAGTGTGCAACTGCACAAGTCACATTGTAATCTTTGCCGTGTAATCGTTGGATTTAGATGCCCGCCTCCATCCAGAATGAGCCAAGTGGGTTTGAAATATCTGATGTGGCAGAAAAATGATGAATTCCTTCCAGTGTTTATTACAAGCCACATACGGCATTTATGATTCCACGCAAAGCCCCTTCAGTGTTACATCATTTGTAAACATTTAGACTTGCTCCTCCTTTCGGTTTTGAAATATTCATTACTCTTGCTGAAAGTGTGCCACAGAATGGACATAGAGCACTTATTGTCTTAATTCGGGCCTGTTATGCTGTAGGAGAAACAACCAGGCATATTCGAATGGAGCTTCTCACCTTCTCATCTCTTTCCACTGCAATTCAAAGGTTCCCTTCGCACCACAATGAAAATAAACCAGCTAAGACTGCTGAATCAGGCAGAACCAGGGCACCTAGTGAGAAAAGTACACCAGCATGCCTTTGCAGAGCCTTCCTGCTCGGCTCAGCTTGGCTCACACCCTTCTTTCTAGAAATTCCTACTAACGCTGGATGCAAAAGCAGAAAATGTTGTAACAACTTTATCTCATCACGTTTTCATTTTGACTATGCCTATGACAGTCGCCTGGAGTATAAATTTGTTCTGAAGCTGATAATTGTGCATTCACCACAGGGAGTCTTGCTAGGCTGCCTTTTTAATTACATTTTTAATAGGTTCCCAGCAAAACAAATACAAAAAGGTCACTGTGTAGGAAGACTTAGCTCAGCATTTAAATTCACAAACTAAAATTATTTCCATTATCTCACCTGTAGAGTGTGCATGGGATGATTACCTGTGACTTAACTCCTGGCTTCTTCTATTTTTAAATGCCTGCTGCAAAATGAATACATCCATAATACCTTTCTTTCAGTTTCAATACTCAAAGGACTCAAATCATGTCTGCAGGCTAGCTCAGGAAAAATATGCTGGACAGTCTTCCAGTATTTTCCACTTAGTTGTTGAAACTTTTGGGGGAAAAGAATGGTGGAAACTCGAATTGGATGTAGGTGGAGGCAGTGTTCCCAGCTGGTGACAACATCAGTCCAAGCCTCTCATTAGCAGTAATTAGCTGTGTTTAGTGTCACCGCCAATATGTCATGTCTGATGAGAGCTTTTGCTCACAGCAGCACTGAAACCACCTGGTCTGAATGTTTTTTTTTGTTATTTTCTCTCTCACTTTATGCTTTAGGAACTGATTACAGTTACCAAGCAGAGCAATGAATTACTCATTAAGAAAGCCTAACAGAGTCTGTAATGAGTCCTGAACAGTCTTGTCAGTCTGCTTGTACTCTGCCAGGACTAATTTTGAATGTTAGAACTTGTAGATACAAGAAAGCTTGATCTTTTCTGTCGGGCTCCCTCGGCAGTCTCATCTGTTACACTGCGCAGCTGTAGCTTGCATCTATTTCTAAAGGGAAATATGGAGGTTTATTGCATATAGCCCTGCACTGTATTGACTGATTTGGTGACCAATTCAAAATTTACAGCAGTGCTGAATCATGAAAAGCTTCACCAGTTATAAAGGGATCAATACATTGTCAGCACAGACCTGAGGGGATGTTTTTGATTGATTGCTCATGTTTGGGAACCACAGTCCTTCAATCACTTTAATTGCTGGTGTATCAGTGATGGAAGCAGTGCAGCACAAAAGTTCAGTGAGTTCGCTCTTTTGTTTTATTGGATAGGTTTAGATTTTCTCAAGTCTGTCTTAATACCACATTCCTGGATTGTGTTACTGTCATCCCAAAGAAGAAGACGAAGAAGGAATCAATTTTTTTTTTTAAATCCAACTTTGTAATATACTTACTTGATTAGTAAAAACCGGTGGTGCGTGTCAACAGGATTCATCATTTACATGCTTCTTATTTATTGTGTATGTAACTAGCCATGCAGTGCATTGCATTTTGAGAAACAAGGCGCCAAATTGCCTGCTTCGTCTTTGCATAAAATTGAGGTTTTGGCTACTTTAATCAAATCAGGGGCCTCTGGAAACTCCCAAAAACTTTCAACTAACTGTTTTTATTCTAAAATGAAGACAGATTCATAGCTCTTCTCCACTCAAATGTTGTTAGAAGCACATTTTCCTGAATTGTTTCGTTATATACAAGCTGCATTTGCTTGCAAACTTTCATCCAGTCAGGTGCAGATTGTCGGTTTACACGGTTGATGGTGGCTATAGAAGACAGAGAGCACCTTGTAGCTCTGTCTAGTGGTTTGTCCATCAGGCATCCACTGCTGGAAACACACATGATCCCTTCCTTTAAACTGCTGAAGCTTGGAGCTAAACTGAATCCATATTTACAGAGCAAAACACCACACCACAACTAACATGTAATTTGTGTTAACTGGTTCAAATTGTGCTTTCAGGTGACTTCAGATTTGTTGTAATGTGCTTTGGAAGGGCAAGAAACAGCTTCAACGTTTAACCAATTTTTGTCATGTATTATGTGAAATCCAATATGCTTCTGCACATTATTTCTCAGGTGGTTATTGTATATGATTATTCATTTTTGCTACATTCCTGTGTTTTTTATTAACCAATAGAAAAACGGTTGTCTTTTTCATTAACAAGGCAGTTTGACAAGTCACAGAAAGCACACGTGTAAATAATAAAATTAACAATGGCTGAAATTTGTTTAGCTCGTTCAGGGCCATTGATCATGCTGGCTCATTGTCTCTATCATGGATTACTGGAGCAGTGAAGCATAACAGAGCCCTGTTATTAGTTTCTATAGATTGTTGTGGGTCTGTAAAGTTAAGCCAAGTAATGGCCAGCGGCTGGTGACTCCTCTGGTTAGACTGTAGAAGTTTGAGAAAATGACCCTACTGCTCACTTGACCTATGACCTCAGTAAACACTTTCCTGATGATTTTATGGTCTCAGTCGCTAGTATCATTTCTAACTGAATACAACAGGAGGTTAATTTTATAAATTATAGTCCCCATTAGAGTAAGAAAGAACAATAATGCAGAGCAGTGACCTATCACGGCTGTGTGACCCTGCAGTGTCCCTTTATTTCTCAGTCAGAGCCACCTTGTTCTACACCTCTGGTTTCAAAAGGAGACACGATTTTGCTAGCAAATGAGTGATGACATGGTGGCTACCTACAATCATTTTTTATATACAGGCTATGTTTTTTCCTGCTGTGACAGCTCAAAATGTCTGCTGTAACAAAGGCATAGTTTGCTGATTGGTCGATACAGCATTGATGGATAACTGATGGTGTACGCAGAATGACCTCATAAGATCGTTATGAATTGTTTAAGAGATCAATTCTTGGCCATTGTTGTCAGAAGGAGTGACCAGTATCTCTTTTAATGGACAAAATAAGTCTTAACGTGGAATTCCAGCAATTTTACACATCAGTGTGTGGTTACATGTTTTGGGGAGGGCTAATGTAAAGGTAAAAAAATGTGGTTTGAAGCCTTTGTGGCTCAGAGAAAACCTGATAGACTGCCTTCAGTGTCTCTTGAGTGAGCGTAGGCTGGGGGTGTGCAGGTTTAAAGAAGTGAGCTTGCCAGACATCTGTAACCTGCTCCTTATCTCTGCATGTGACTACATTAGCTACTACCTGCACAGCACAGTTGAATCTCTAACCAAACTGTCAAGGCTGAATTGCACTGACCAGAAAGAAGTTTCCATTGAATAAAAAAGCTGTGTTAAAGGAGTGCAATGCTAAATCTGTGGAGTACTCTTCTAAAGCGTACTGTTTTGTGTGCACAGGGACACAGTCAAGAGTTTTTCATTATGGTTACAGACTAAACAGTGGATTTCTAAGTGTCTGCCTCTGGAGGCATGAAACAGGAAGCAGGAAGGGAGTTTCACATGATGCTGGCTCAGACCGTCCTCTTCCATGAAACCTGAAACTTATGCTGTTTCCCCTTAGTGCAGCCCCTTTGTTGGACAGATTTAAGCACAAAGAGCAGCGGATGTGTGAGCCTGTCGTATCCGCTGGCCAACTGGGTGCAGCAGCTGTTATGAAGAATGATAACAATCTGCTAAAATAATTGTTTTTGTTCAGTGGGTTTTGCCAACATGCTGCTTTGAACTGGTATGTGGCATTCAGTAGGCTACATAAAGCCTGTTGGCTTCAACTCAAACATGCAAAATATCAAACTGAGGGGGATGTTAATGACTCATTCTCTGCTGAAGCTTCGATATGAGCCAATATCAAAATGACATAATGTGTGTGATTCTGACTGCATGTTGAGCTTGTCGACAATAACCCAGCTGCAGCCTGTAGGGTGGTAGAAGAGTTGAAATTTGTAGAGTGATATTGGAGTAGGTGACTGATGGGCTGCAGGCAGCATTTTCCAGAGAATCTACCTCCTGTATTATAACAGACTTTGCAGCCCTCGGCCAGCTATGGGCCCAGGAGAGAGCAGAGGAGGCGTGCAAGATGGAGACGTGCGGTAGCAGAGGAGTACTGTACTCCCCCCTCTGAGCAATCTGTATCTCCCAGGGATAAGCTGCTTGTTCTTCCACTTCCTTATTAACCTCTTCAACTCTTGAATCTCACTATAAATATCTTTACATCTTTTACACAGCATTCTTTAACTGCTTGTCCCAGTGCTTTAGTTTTGCTAGATAATTACTAAAATAATCTGAAGATGTTTATATATATATATATATATATATATATATATATATATATATATATTTTAGATACTTTTCTTTTGAAAAGGTTCATTCCCTGCCTGTAAAAGTGCTTTTAATTGAAAAAGCTGCTTTCATAATTTGAATTTTGTAATGAAAATCTGTTAATTCTTCATTGCCTTATTTACATCTCCTTTAGTTAATGATCTCATTTATATCCCAAATGCCTTTAATCAGTCCCTGGTGAACTTGTTGCTTTTAGCCGGGTTTAATTGTAACGTGATGAAAGGCTTTTCAGTTGAGAAAGAGTCATTTACCCTGCTCAAAGTGCAGCATGTCCTGAGCCTGGTAGATTGAGGCTGCTGTCTGTAGAAAACATTGCACCTGTGTTTGTGCAGAGAAACTCCCATTCCTTGATACTGAAGGACTAAAACCATCTGACATTCACTGTTGATGCTACAGCTGTCTGATGGTTTTTTATGCTGTCAATCTTCATTTGTAGCAGGGCAAATTTCATGTGACATCATGTTGTCTGCTTGGCTGGGTATCTCTAGCAACAAGAAAATACACCACAAAAAGGACAAAAGATGCCTTTTTCCCCTCACCATTTTTAGGCAGATTTATCTTTTAACCATCACTATTCAAGGATAAGACTGCAACATTTTTCTATTGCCATCCAATTTCACAAAAGGACCAAAACAGCAAGGAACTGATTATATTATTTGCGTTATTTCTCAGTGAAAAATATCTTACACCAAAGCTAAAAACAAAGAGTTTGCACAGCATATGGTGAATGTGGCTAATTGTCCTTTCTTTGCGGGACATCTGGTCTTTGTTAGTATGGAAATACAAACATGCACAGAGCAGGGGCGGCATATGCAGAGGTCACCTAACAACTGACGTCTGACGTTGTCGTGCGAGGGCTGCAGCACTGGATAGCACATGGTTAGAGTACAACTCAATATCAATAAAGCTGCACAGATAGAGTTCATTGTCTGTAAGTTGGTGTTGGTTTCAGTTCTCACTGAACAGTGTAGCTACATGGAAATCACGATCCCACATTTCCTCATAAGTCTGGCTTTGTTAAAACTATTGTTATGTGAATTATTTATTTTTGTCAAAAAAGAAACACAAGTTTTATCAATCTTTGCTTTAAATCCATTACTCAGTACATCATTTGAATCTCTTAGAAAACCCAAACATTTTTGTGAGTAGTTTTCATTTCTGGTTGATTGGTTTTATTCAGTGGTGGGATTGGTAATTTGTTTACCGACACAAATGAACTCATTTGTACACCTCAGAATTGGTTCAATTTACTGCAGTCTCAAGCCAGTGGTCTCAGAAGGCAAAATAACAGTGTATGCACAACATTGTCACCATGCTGTGACTGAGTGAAATTGACTGAGGCTGGGTTGTTAGGATGCAGGATGCCGGCATGTGTGTCTGAGCTGTTGCTGCAACCTTACATGTCCATGAGAGCACCATCTTGATGGAAATCTGACTTGACAAGAGGTACCGAGATGACCTCCAACCTGTACTTGTGGTGTTCTTACAGCAGCAGGACAGTGTGCGGCACCACACTGCCAGAGTAGTGCTGGCCTTTCTGGATCGGGAGCATATCCAGACACTTCCTTGGCCAGCATTTAGTCTCGATATGTCTCCTGTTGAACATGCCTGGGATATGCTGGGTCGAAGTGTTCATCAGAGGCAGCCACAACCAATGACCATTGCACACCTGCAGGCTGCACTAATGGAGGGCAATTCTTTAGCAACAGATCCAGAGACTTGTGCAGTCCATGTGTAGATGAGTCACTGCTTGAATCATGTCCAGAGGAGGCCAGGTGTTGGTCTATAAAATCTATTTAATTTATAAAATCTATTTAAAACACAAACTTGTGTTTCTTTTTTTCACTAGTACAGTTGTGGTCAATAAATTGATCATGGTAATTTTGTCTTGGTAAGTTTTAATGATCTTTTAATAAATGGTGCTGAAGGTTCTACAGTGTCTTTTAACTTGACAAGGCCAAGGCCTATTAACTTCTTGTTAGTGATCATGATTGACTACAACTGGTAGTTTCTCTTTGCCAGCATATTATACCAGCAGGATTTATTTGACATCACTCATTGGATTGACCAATACTCAGAACGATAGGAAAGGCCCAGGAACTCAGTGAAGATCTAAGGACAATTGTAGATTTACACAAGTTGGGAAGATCTCTTGGAGCCATTGCTAAACAACTGTAGATTCCAAGATCATCGGTTCAAACAAGTGTACGTAAGTACAGGTTATTCAGATGTGTCACCACTTTGCCAAGGTCTGCAAGAAGACCCAAACTGTCACCCTCAGATGAGAGGAAATTAGTTAGGATGTTCAGGAACAACCCAGCAACCTCCAAGGCTCAAGCCTGCCATGAACTGGAAACTGCTGGAACACCAGTGTCACTGTCCACAGTGAAGCAAGTTTTACATCGCCATGGACTGAGAGGGTCAAGAAAGAAACCCCTGCTCTAAAAACGATACCTTCAAGCTTGACTGAAATTTGCAGCCTCCCACATGGACAAGCCAAATGCCTTTTGGAGAAAGGTTTTATGGTCAGACAAGACAGATTGAGCTATTTGGCCACAATGACAAGCGGTATGTTTGGAGGAGTAAAGGTGAGGCTTTCAAACCTAACAACACTGTACCAACTATAAAGCATGGTGGTGGTAGCATCATGCTCTGGTGCTGTTTTGCTGCCAGTGGTACCTGTACAGTGCACAAAGTGCATGAAATAATGAAGAAGTTGGACGACCTCCAAATTCTTCAACTTCACCTCAAATCAACAGCCAGACAGTTGAAACTTGGACACACTTGGGTGTTCCAATAGGACAATGACCCCAAACACACATCAAAACTGGTTTTGGAATGGATAAAACAGGCTAACATTAAGCTTCTAGAATGACCTTCCCAAAGCCCCGACCTCAAACCCTATTGAAAATTTGTGGATTATGCTTAAAAGCCGGGTCTGTGCCAGGAAACCAACCAATTTAAATGAACTCTACCAATTCTGCCAAGAAGGGCATTCAAATATCCAGCCAGAATTATGTCAGAAGCTTGTTGAAGCTTGTTGATGGCTACCAAAAGCATTGAGGTGCAACTTGCTAAGGGACATTTAACCAAATATTAGTGGGAGTGTATGTATACATCTGAGCCTACATGTATAATTTGTAGATTAGAGAAAATCCAAAATAAATTCAAACTTGTGCACCCAATTCTTGTTTTTTAAAGTCATTAAAGATGTATGCTGTGCAGTCATTCCACCCTGAAAAAAGAACAGTTCAAAGAAATATTTAAAAGCCCAAAATTATCATGCCATTCATGCCCATGATCAGTATATGTAAACGTTTGACCACAACTGTATATTCTATTTACAGCATGTTGGACATTGGTACTTCACTTATACACTACAAAGAAGACAGTTTCAGCATTTGACTGAGGAATTTTAAACTAAAAGTACCCTGTGAAGTTTCCATGTAAACATTAAGTTCAAGTTAAGTTACACAAACACAGAAGAACTGTTTGTATTGTTAAATATTTTACAGTTCTCTCTGTAACATCTAGAAAGCCAAAACAGTAACATAACATAAATGAGACTTACCTGCACTGTTTTCTTCCACCGTTGTATGCACTTTATCTCATGTTATGCTACCAGTATATTTAAAAACAGCAATGTAATTATCAGCTAGATAAGCCCTGAGAGTTTGGATGAATTAGCTGAATTTATCCATAGTTTTTTTGGATATAACTTCCAGGTTTGAAAAGTGAAACCAGTGAGGAAGTGCCTTAAAGTTGCAGTCTTTCCAATGGCCAGCAGGAGGCGACCCCTCTGGTTGCAAAAATAAATCTGGCTACATAGAAGTCTATGGAAAAACAACCTTTCAGCTAACTTGATCTGTGATCTCAGAAAACACATTTCCTGATGAGTTTATGGTCTTAGTCACTAGACCTACTGAAAACAACATGATGTTTATTTGGTAAGTTATGGTCCCCATTAAAGTTAAAATAAATGATAAAGCTGGGTATGCTTTAGGGCTGGCCAACCTTGGTGTCCCTCGATTTCTCAGTTAGATTCAACCCTCACTTATGGTGTGTGGTTTCAAAACCCTAAGATGGCTTGACGCTTCACTACAGGACTTGAATAAGCAATGGGTGACCTTGTTTGGTTAATGGCTAACCAACCAAGGTCCCTCAGTAAATTGAATGCCCTGCCGATGTAGGTTTTTTCTAACCTTATTTTGAGTTTCTGTCTCTACGTTGCTTGAAGTTGGCTGTTGACATTTGTAGACTTAATTTCTAAACAAATGTCAGCTTGCCTTGACCACTTCCTTCCTTGCGGAGTCCTTTGGGGTTTCACAAAAGATCTGGCCCAAGTCCTTCATTTAGTTTAAGCCTACAACCTATTGTAAGGAACTGAGAAAATCAGAAAAGGTCTTATTTTTCCATTACGATCTGCTTACACATTGGCAATTAAAGAACGATTAATATCAGAACCTGGAAAAGTCTGCATTTTAAGGTTCTGTATGTGTATTATAATTGTCTGCTAGCTTGCAGTCTACTTTTTACTGCATACAACATATAGTCCCAGTATTAGAAAACAGAAACTTGTTTTTTTCCTACATATAAACATTCTCTTCTCATTTTTTTGCCAGATTATTGTAAGTGAGATTTATCACACATACTGTATTGTCCTCCAGGGCTCACAGAAACGGTGATATTTCTAAGAAAGTGCAGACACCTTGTAAATTTACAGACGGGCTGTGTTCCTTCTGCAGGGCTGCTGAGGACAACCAGTGTTGGTGTAGTGTTAGCTCCATATGCCTGTCTGTTTTGTTGTCTGACTGTGCATCTGTCTGTCTCCTAGTATTGCTCATGGTATTTGAAACTCCAGATGGATGAATGCAATTAGATGTAATATGCTAAAAAAAACTAAATGTCAACACATCTCCTTCTACAGCTTTAGCTCTCATTTGTTGCTGCTTTCTAGTCTGCCTGAATGGGCTCATCTCAGTCTGAACATGGACCATTGAGTTTCTCTCATTAAACAGAACGGCTCTTCTACCTCCCTTTTGCCTGCGTCAATATTAGCGCCTGTGTTTGGTGTTAACAATATTTACAAAGTATACAGACATAAAGCTTCAGTCACTTCTTCTTTTACACGCCTCACATGCGTGAATAATGCACTCATGTGTGATTTAACAATGAGCTGGTCATGTGAGTGATTCCACAACACTGCAGCTCATCTGTTAAGATTGTGTGTGCTTTAAAAAAATGTATCTTCAGCATTGAAAACTCACGTTCATTCATCATTACAAAGGATGGCCACCTCCCTAATTTGAAGCAGTTTGATGTTTTCAGCGTAGCCAAGGATAAGATTTTGATTGAATGGAACCCGCCAGCCGCTAAAACAAAAGACAAGGACACACCATGAAAGGAAGTGATGCGTAGGCCTGTCGTCTTCTGTAGTTTCTCTCTTTCTCTCCTGGGAGCCAGTTAAACACATATCTGAACTACACTATTCAGGCAGCACAGCTCAGAGTTGGAGGCAGTGGGCTGCAAACAATGAGTAACATTTGGGAGCAGTTATTTTGAACTATTACCAAGCAGAATTTAAATTGCCAAAATATGGTATGGCTCAGAGTCTTAGAAAAATTCTGAATAAATATGGTCACTTTGCAGAAGAAACAGCATTGATTGGATTGAAAATGTTTATATCTGTTTATCATTTAGTTATATTTGAATTATGAGTCTTGCATCAGTTTTGAAGGGTCAGAAATGATTGCTGCTATGCCCTGGATGACCTAAAATTTAAACAATGTTTCACTCTGACTGCTGCTTCATTACAGATAGTGGTAGGAAGAAATGTGTTTTTGACTTTGGCAGCACAAAATGATTTGTGATGTGAAAACTGCTCCAGAGTAAAGACAGATGATTGGTTAATATAGGCATCTGATTCAAAAACACTATCCTTGGTTAACAGGAATATGTGTAAACATGTTAGTAGTCTTGAGCTGCTTCTCATTCCTTTATATTTTGCTTCTAAAGGAGCCAGACTTTCTTGTCATTTTTAAAGTGCTCTTGAGCAATAGTTCTCCAGGCTTTCTGAAGGGTCTTTCAAAGTTCTTCTTTTGACATTGGCTGCTTTTTCACTCGTTTTCAGTCCAGTCCTTGTACCTGACCATTTTCAGAGGAATGTTTTTTTGTTTGTTTGGTAAGTCACTTAACACTGAACTATGAATTATTCAAGCATAAAAAAGGCACCTAACTCAAGGGATGAATCAGTGTTGTGTCTGCACATAACAGACAACTTAGTAAAGAACCAATTTTAAATTGTATCTTTGGGCACTTTGTTACAAGCAGCCTGTCACAAAAACACACAATTTGTTCCCATTTCTTTAGTTGAATCTACAAAAAAGATTACACAGTTTGACGTGCATTAAATAGTATTTTTGCACCAACAAGGTGATTCCGAAACAGCTATTAGCTGAAAACATGCCATATCTAAGCATGGTGTACAGTGTGTCCTTAAAAATTTTGAGGAAACTGGACAAGTGGAGGAAAAAAGAAAAAGTGACAGGCTTAAAAAAAAAAAAAGAAAACTTTCTACAGCAGATGAACAGTATCTAAAAGTCATATCCTTAAGAAATAGGAAAAAATCCAACAAAGACCTGACACAGGACATGAGAGATGCATCTGGTCCGTCAGTTGATCCATCTACTGTTCACCGAAGCCTGATCAGAAATGGTCTCAGTGGAAGGGTGGCTGTCAAGAAGCCATTCTTGGGAAGCCAAGCCAAGGAAGGGAAACAGGGAGAAAAGGCTGAGGTATGCCAAATTACACAAGAACTGGACTGAAAATCATTGGCAACAGGTCTTATGGAGTGATGAAATTTTTGGTTCAAATCATCGTCAATATGTACGGAGGTCAGGAGAGAGGTAGAACAGTGAGAGTCTACAGCCATCTGTAAGACATGGTGGAGGCTCTCTCATGGTTTGGAGCTGCATTTCAGCCAGTGGTGTTGGAGATCTTATCGAAACTGATGGAATTATGAATATAGAAAAGTACCATCAGAATTTGATCCACCATGCAATACCATCTGGAAAGCATCTGATTGGCAACAGCTTCATTTTTCAGCATGACAGTGATCCCAAACACACTGCCAATGCAGTAAAAACATACCTGGATAGAAAATCACACAATGGAACACTATTGGTCATGGATTGGCCTCCCCAGAACCTGGACCTCAACATTACTGAAGTAGTGTGGGATCATCTTGACAGAGAACAGAACAAAAGGCAGCCAACATCCAAAGAAAGAGCTTTGAATGTTCTTCAAGAAGCCTGGAGAACTATTCCTGAAGACTACTTAAAGAAATTATAAGAAAGCTTTCCTGAGACAGTTAAGGCTGTGTTGAAAAATAAAGGTGGTCATACCAAATATTGACGTTCAAGCTTGTTGGAATCATACAAACTGTTTTTGGCTTATATACTGTATTTCCGTGTATATTTGCACATTTCAATAACTCACTGCATTTTCCTAGGAAATTATAAAGACATGAGGGTGGCTCAAGGTGGCTTTTGTACAGTATTGTATATATCTCATAAAACATATCTTGATGTTTTGTAGAACATATCAACATAAACCTGCATTTAGGTTTGTTTGGTTTGTTGTTGTTTTTTTTTTTTTATACAGACATTTAATCACCTTTTAACTAGATAAGGTGAATATAGGTAAATGTAAACAGTGGTGTATTACACAGGATAGCATTAGCTCTCATTGACAGTTGTGTTTCTCTGTTAAACCCTCCACACCAGCTAGTTGCTAACTTTGTCTTTCTGTTGTTTGGTGTTCAGCAAGTAGTGTGTGGGTTTGAAGAGGTTTTTTTTATTTTTTTGTGTGTGTGTGTGTTTTTTTTATTTTCCTGAAAACAGCTGCCTACTGATGAGATATGCAGATGAGAGAGGTGGGAGTAAACAGTGAAGCTGTGGGCCTGGAGACCAAAACAATTAGCTGAAAAATGCTACAACACTCTTTAGAGTTGAGTGGTTTAGGGAATAATTTTGTGTGTTTGTCACTATGTGCAACAGCTCTGCCACACAAGTAGGCAGAAGAGTCATTGTTAAAATACAAATAATGGTAATTCTTTTTTTTCTGTTTTTTTTTTTTTGCACCTTTAGGCA
>VUQI01000526.1:0-12986 GCA_015106735.1 Paratilapia polleni | reverse complement strand
ACGTGTACCAGCCCATGACCAATGTGTGCCAGCTGCCCAGCACGACCGTGCCGCCTGTTGACTCAGAGTGCAGCAGCACCATCGACCTGTCTGTCTCTCTGGCTGAGCGCTTCCTGAAACTCGCCCCCTGCTTCAAGTCCCCACCTCACCTGGAGTCTCCCAAGTACTGCGTCATTGCCGACCTGTTTGTGGATGACTACATTGTCAAACGTATCAATGGGAAGATGTGCTACGTGCAGCGGCCCCCGCCTCCTTTACCAGAGCCGCCTCGTCCTCCTACCCCTCCACCACCTGCTCCAGCTACACCTCCGATGCCCCAAAATCCCAACCAGGCTTGGCAACCGCCCAAACCGACGCCACCAACCCAACACGCACCTGCACCTGTGCAGCCGGCCCAGCAGGTATACAGTGAACACAAACACCCCTCCCCGCTGGATAAGATAAAAGGCCCCAAAATGGACCACTGCTCCTCGCCGTCCAGCTCTGAGGACTCCGGCATCAACGCGCTTGGTCTCCACTACTTGGAGTCCTGTGAGGAGGAGAGCGAAGAGGAGGAGGATGACGAGTTGAGCACAGATGGAAACTCCAGCCCTGGAAGCCTCTGGGATCAGGATGACTGTTCTTTGCTCTCGCCCTCCAAGTCTATGATAGAGATCATCGAAAAGATCGAAACAACTGTGTAACTGACATGGCATAGACATGCACACGATCTGTGAGGAAGATCTACCAAGCAGAAGCTTATTATTGAGAATAACTCTCGAGGATTTATTATACATGAACCAATAGGAAACAAACCCCTCTCTAATGGTTCAGCAGGGCTCGCTGGGTTGTTTTGGGATGAATTTGTTTTCCTGCAGGTGGCCGAGGACTGTACATCTACAATCTCAAACAGCCTCTCTTCTGTCCACATCCTCTGCAGGGATTGAATTTGCTGAACTTATTACAATAAAGGAGGAAGCACAAGAATAAAAAGTACATGCACAGTGGACCAAAAGACCTCCTTTACATGGTTGTGTGGTGAAAATTCGAAAATACAAAAAGAAGTAGAGTAGGTGCACGTCAGAGGAAATAAGAAAAAATGGGAGACTTTTTTGTGACACTTCTCTTTAGGTATATATTACTGGAGCTAAATTATGTATGAAACAAGGTGGTATGAGTATGTTTGATGATGATAATGAGCAGTTAGGTAATTATTGTGTTCTCCAGTCGTCAGTCTGTCAGACTTTAGTCCAATTCAGCATTCAAGTGGCAGATAAGCATGCCGTCCCTTGTTCTCCGGTCAGTAGCTCCACCCACACATATTAGTAATTTTGACTCTTCAGCGTAATAACTACAAGGCCAGCTACCTCTCATGGGCCTAAAGCACATCAGCCTTTTAACCCCTTAATTACTGAGCTCTGAGCTGCTCAGAGCAGGCACACCTGCTTTTATCACATTATTAAGAAGATTTGTGGCCCACAGTTTGTCTGCACTTTACTGACACCATCACGAGCAGTAGGGTAGGTAAGTCAGTGTTTGACAATCAAGGATTACACAAAAGCACATTCCTATACTGAACCTGCCAGTGAGGACCAAGGATACCCTTATACCTTCTGAAAAAAATGCCTCAGACTTTACATAAAATTCTTCTGACCACCTTTTCTGGTCAAGCTGAACTGAACGGCAGTCCTGTTCAGGGTTAAAAGGGGCGTTAAGCAAAACATGATTTGTACTGACCTCTGTTAGCAGCCAAGAAATTTAATAGCATGGACGGGTCTCTGGTACTGCTACAGTGACAGAAGGAGGAGGGAAGTTGTCACAGTAGAGGCTAGTGAGACAAATAATGCTGAGGGAACATATCTAATTTATAATCTTATATAATAATAATAATAAATCTACATTTTTAATTAGTTTGGGGACTTTTGAGAGTGAAACGTCTTTTCATGGTGACTGAAAGGGGGGTCTGGGGAAGACGTTCATGTTAGACTAGTAGGTCAAATTTTAAAAGAGATTACAGTATGAGATAGGATGCTGAATACCTGTTGTGATGTTGTGATCGACATAATAAGAAATGAGTAGCTTATTAGTCAGTTAGTAAAATGAAGCTGGGCTGGCTCTTTTATTTCAATGTTTAAAGAGTTATTTTCTGGAGAGTTATCAGCAAAATAAAAAAAAACAAACACTACAACTATCACAAATATTTATGGCTGCAATGTAATAAGCACTAGATGTAAAAAAAAAGAAAAAAGAAAAAAGAAAAATTAAAACATTCATTTTGCATGACTGCATTCACTTGCAGAATTCCCTCATGTCAAAATCCAATTTAAAAAAAAATTGTGTTCAAAGAACAAACAAATCCTGTATTAGTTATTAAAATAAGGTGTTTTTATTGAGGGACAGCCCTTGACATTACACTGAACACAGTCCCTCTTAATGCAGTTTAAAAACAATGCGTTAAGTTCTTATTCTTGTTATATTATTATTTTCATATGAATAAATCTTAATGAAACTCACTTTTTTCTCTCTTGGTTCATCTATTGTGGACAGCGTGAACATCCTCTGTAAAAAGAAAATTGAAATCTGTTTTGAAATGCACTCAAACATCCTCCACACGACACACAGGTGACTAATGCTCTCAAGAGTTAGAGTGGGTTTAAAAAAAAAAAAAGTGAGACATAGAGTTGAATTGAGTCACTACTTCAGCTGTGGATGTCTGATCTGAAATGTCTTGAGGTATGTACCTTACATTCCTTCCTTCGAAAGCTTTAATTACTTTGTGCTGCACTGGCACAGAAAACATTTTAAAGAGAAAAATAAAAACATTAGGAGCAGGTTGCAGTGGAAGACTTGAGACTGGACACAATTAAGAGATGATCTGTGCTTCACCTTTATGTAAGATAGGAAACACTGAGCTTTCTCTTACTGATCCACACCAGTGATGGAGACAGAGCCCCCCCCATGTCCTCTGGGCCTCTGTCGCAGACAGTCTTCTCCACACTTCGTCTAGCAGCAGATTTTATGACAGACCATGCAAGTGTCTTTCTCACCTTGACTGCAAACCAAGATTGATTTGTCCATGCTTCTTTTTCCCCTTGCATTGTGTCTATCGATCCTTTGCACTCCGCTAGTGCAGAGAGAGAAAACCAAGGCTTGGATGAAATGCTAATCAGTTTATATAAATGTACATTCACTATTCTGCTCGAAGATGAAGAGGAGAAGAGTGGAATTGAATGCTGGAGAGCAGACAGCACAGAGTGGGAGAAGAGGAGGAAAACCTGGGAGAGAATTTGTGGAGGGAGTGCAGCAACAGGCAGAGGAGGAAGCTCAATTAACAGGATGATGATGCAAGCACATGTAAAGTCGTAGGATGGACTCCGTGTGTGCATACGAGTGTGTGTGCTCCAGTCTGGGCAGCCACATTTCATATTATGAAATAGTTCCCATTTATTCAAATGGTACAGAGAGATTTCATGAAGAGATCACTGTTACTGTTAATCCCTCACAGCAAAGTCATTCAATTGGCAAGAACCTTGAGCAGTGACAGCGCACAAACACACACAGGAAGTTACACACCAAATGAAAAAATATATGCCCTTGTTCAAGGACTGCTTCACTGGCCAGGTTGGCACAGCTTGAGTCATGCACAAGAGAGAGATGTCAGTTCCACTTTTTTTTTTCTTCATTTTGATGTGTGTACAAACACATTACCTTCCTAAGGAGGCTTCCTTTTAATTTCATACAATTCCATTTTCTCTACAGGGGGCAAGACAAAACAAGCAGATCCCTAATGCTTAAAAGAGATTTCAAGTTACAAAATGAAAACATGTAGTACCAGCAGGGCCTCACCTGAGTAGGAGGAGAAGCATTAAAGAGATTCAAATACATCTGCTCTCATGGGGAATAGTTAGAAATGTATTCAAAATATTAAAATAGTTTCTTTACAACCGTTTTCTGTGACTACATGCAGGTCTGGGATTAAAGTCATTTAGAGGCATGACTCCCAAATATATGTATGTTTATAATCTTCTAAATCGCATTATGTTTGCATATATGAGAAATCTGGGTCCAAAGAGATCTTTAGGCATCTTTAGGCTACAATATATCCATACTTATAAGTAACACATTTGTGTTTCAAATAAATATCACAGCCAAATAACTGCTACAAGCCCAGTATCTGCACTCACAAAGGAATAAATGGTCTGTTCTTAACCTGGTATGTATTAAAATTTGGCAAAAAATGTGCATTACCCATTTGGCAAGGGTTTAAACACTAGTGACGGGCACTGGCTGGATATAAGCTGTTAATAGCTGTAACTGTTCATAGACACAAATTTGCCTTTTTTTTTTTATCCATGCACACAAAATCTCAAGGTAGTTTGTGTGACACTCACAAAATTTTATCTGGGCAGTTCATGAAAAAGCCAAAACATTACACCTTTTCATCTGTGTTCAGGGACTTTAGCAGTAGTTCTAGATATTTGCAGAGTAATAAAGTCATTCATGTAAAGCTAGTTTGATTCCCACATGGGACTAATATTTAAGTTCCCTTTTCATTCACGTTTGTTGTTTCATTCACTGTTTACTTTCATTTTCACTCATTGTTGGGTACGTTTAGGCACCAAGACTTTGACCAAAATACAGTTGTTTTTTTTTTTACCAGTTTTTGTGTCAAATATAGATTGGCTGCCTGGGTGGTGCTCAGAGTCTTGAACACAATCGTTCTGACTGCCACAGAAAAATGGACACATAGATTGCATTAAGTGACAGTTTTATGCTTTGTCGTGAAACCAGACTGATATAAACGATGGATAGAGTTACCATGATGTCACACATTGGTTAGTGGACATTGTTCAGATAAGCAGACACATTTGGGCCCAAACTGGGCCTCTCATAGCACATTTTTCTCAGTTACTGTACTAGGAAATCTTATGCGGGCCAGATGTGGCCCAAAAGTCATGAGCTGGGCTTGACGTGGATAATGGGATGGATTTGTGGGTGAGAAGTAGACTAAATGCCACAACACATCTGACATTTGCCTCATATAAGGTGGACCTATGGCTGTGGAAGTTAAAAGTGAAGTCCAAATATGGGCCACATTGGGCCAAACATATATTGCTGTCTGTTTTGAAGCCTTGAGCTAGTAAGGTACATGCATACTGTAAATCACTGTGATAATAAATGGGTTGCTAATTTTGGCAGGCTTAAAACAAAATGTAATTAGAAGAAAAACTGTGTAGTTGACTCCTTAGAGTATCTTCTAGCATGCTGAACAAGACAAAACAGCACCCACCCATCACTCAAAGTGGCAATGCCCTGAATTTAGTCATAGGGATGCAGGTCATGCTGTACAGAATATAGCTGAACTATGTTTAAAACTGCAGAGTTTTATTTTCAGTTACATTGATCATGAACAAGCAGACAGCTTAAAAACAGCAAGAGCATTTATTACATAAAACATCATCCAACTGTCAGACAGAGTGGAGTGAGATGCTTTTCAAAACCTAAAACTGCTTGTAGGAAAAATTATGGGTAAAATTTGGAAGTTAAAGTGTTACCATTATTTACAATTTGACAGTACACATCATAGAAATCCATATCAGCTCTTCACAGAGGAACTGTGTATACCGCTTCTTCCTATAGTTACATAATCAGAGCTAAATTTCAACAGCAGCACTCATTTCATTTGAAAGGGACCATTTATGCTGCAGCATGCTGTCCCCATGATTGGCCTGATGTAAGTGGCATGCAGGTAATAGGGGAAGCCACCAGTAGTCTGCTAATAATCAGTCAGACACATGGCTTTGCTTTGGCTGTGCTCTGTGGGTGATGGGTGTCTGATAAGCTCTATAAACACGAGTGTCACCTGGAGTGCAGATCTGCATTCCCTGCCTGTGAAATATTCATTACTTTTTTCATCAGTGTCTGCCCTTGTCTTTGAAATGGATTTCAGGCACTTTTTAGACACAGAGCATGACTTTTCCCCTCTGCTAACTGCAGACAACGGCTTTAAGCTTTAGTGTCGATAGACAGGGCTGTTTTTGAAAGTATTCTCTTTGTGTTGCTTAAAGCTTAAAGCCGGTGATTCATCCTTTCAATACTCCTGGTGAAAAACTCGTGGGGTTTCTTTTGTCATGGCAAAATGACTCACAGCGATATATTTTAATGTGATTAGTTGTCTTTGTTACTGTAAAATGGTCTGTATTGATGGATTATTCTGAGGTTGCAAAGCACTGGATAAGTTATTGTTTTGCAACACCTTCTGCATGTTTAAATTATAAGACTTTCCCTTCCCAAAGTGAGGATACTTCACTGATAAAAACTATCATTCATTATGATGAATGAAATAAATTAGTTTACAGCTACCATACATTTCTACTGGACTGTCTGCTGTCTACTTTTGTGGCGTTTCAAAGCCCTGGATGGTGGCCATTAACAGAGCAAGTATGGGTTTTTGTGTGCTGAAGGAACTTCTGAATCCGACTTAATCACATCAAAGAGACAGAGGATGTCAAGGATGCCTATGCTGGCTTTCAGACCTGAAAGCCTGTGGAGTCAATTTGGGTACCTTGGTTTCTCCCGTGTAATTTATTTCATTCATGGACCAATGAAACATTAACTGCATTTATCAGAAGCAGGCAGATTTATCTAGTTTCTGAGGTTAGTATGAAAACAAGGTTAAGGTTGTAGTTCTCTCCTATCTTAATAATTCTGGAGCTGCCTAACAGAAAATATGATTTATTTTGAAAGGAAAGTCATGTAATTTAAGTTGGAAGTCAAAGAGACATGTTTTTGTGTTATTACTTTAGATACTGAACATTTTATTACAATATTAAATGGGAAAAGAGAGCAATTTTGTTATTTTCATGCCCAAATGGTACTGAAAAAGCACCCATGTCCTCGATTCAAAGGTCGGTACGGTTAAAACAACTTTGAGGAATTCATCAGAAGCAGGCACTGTGAGTGTCCAGGGAGGGTTTGCAATCACTGCAACTCTGATGATAACACACAGTGATGTTTCAAATCATGTCAGGTACACATCCTCATGATGGAATTACAGATGCAACATTAAGAGGCTCTAACATCATAAATCTGTAGTTCCTCTCTTTGTGAACCAGTCAAGGGCTGATTTTTATCACACGATTGATGCTGCTGCGGTTGTCTCCCACAACACTTTGGACAGATGTGGCCCCCATCTGTGAAAGTATTTCATAATGCCGCCACTCAAAAATTGTATTGTTCTCCTCTGTTTAATACTTTCTAAAGGGTTGCCTGAAATAGTGATTGAACTAGGCCAGCGCTGGACCCAGATTGCTTCTAGCAGATATGACTGAAAAAATATAGGACGTAAGCTTTCTAAATCTAAATGCCCGCAGCCTGTCAACCATAAAAAACATTGGTTTCGGGGGAATTATTGCATTATGAGATTTTAGCTGTTATGGCGCCCAAGGACGAGCTTTGTGGATCCATTAATGTGCGTTGAGATCTTGAAGGAAAATGTTACCCTCAAAAGCACACCATCCTTCAACTGAAGTACAAAAAGCAACATTAAAAGTTTCAGACTTCTTCAGGTTTTTTTGAATTTTCCTCAGTAAGAGCTTCTAAAATGCCACTGAGTTTAGCGCTCTTCCTACCACACCATAATTGGTGGTTTCACCGGTGATTGGTGTTATTACCGGTATACTTCAATCAAGGCTCTGTGAGGCTATTCCTGGGCTTTTTTCTTATTTTTCTCTGGATAGCTAAGTTACAATACACCCACACTAACCTTTGAATTGCATCTAAATAGAGGACATTACACCTACACCACACAGTTAGTGTGTGGAAGAGAAATAAAGGTTGCTTTTATTCTAGCCTTGAATCCTGTTCTCAGTAACAGAGCATGTTAATAAAGACCAAGGTACTTTGTGAGTTCATATTAAAATACATATATTCTCCAAATATTTCAGCTCAAAACACACACAGATGTCCACCGACAATAGTGGCAGCTCAACCTAATGTGGTGACAGTGAAAACAGACAAGCAGCGTCATCAGATGAGATATTTAATGTCGACCAAAACCAGGTGGATGATAGCAGCTCAGCAGTGGGAAATAAGACAGACTAATTTGTGTTTGAAAAGGGGCCTTGGTGTGTGTGTGTGTGTGTGTGTGTGTGTGTGTGTGTGTGTGTGTGTGTGTGCCAGAGAGGAAGAGGAGGAGGAGCGTCAAACAGACACGTCTGATTTAACAGTGTGTAAATGGACCTGCTGGCTGGACCAGATGAGGACCAGCAGATGGTTTTCCGCACCACAGGGTTGGATGTGCTGCTCTGTGCCCACCACGGCCCTCCGAAAAGCTCTTCAACCAGCAACACCAGAGCAGCCCCCTGCCCCGGCCCCATTCCCATCATCCCCACCAACACCATTAGCATGCAAATGTTTGCTGAACCCCCCTACACCTCAGCTGCCATAGGCTGCACCAGACCTCCAGCTTCTCGGTGCATTAGTGTGATTTTCTACATTGTTGTGGGATTAGGCGGTGGAGGAGGGTGGATGGGTAGCTGGATGTGGAGAAGTGAGGCTGGTTTGAGTCTTAGTAATAATGTCAAAGGTTGTATGTTGTTGAGACTGACACCAGTTCTAATGGACATAAAGGAGAAACCATTATCTTTAGGGCATCATAGAAATCCATATCTGGAGACAGTTAACACTTGCAATTTATTCTCCTTTGTTCTCCAAGGTCCAAGGTCAAGGTCAAGTGGTAGCTTATACTTATTTCTTCAGTCTTCAAACACTTGCATCGGGTTTAAAAAAAATAAACACAGGAAAACAACAGTGTGCTCATATGAAGCTGAGTCCCTCTTATAATGAATTTAATCTGTTGCCAATTTTGTTGCAATAATTAGGGAAAAATCTATTAATACTCTGGTTAACATAAAATCTGTCAAGCAAGAATGTAGACTGAATTTCAAAACAGTCTGAAATTACAAAGACACAGTCCATGAATGTCTAGTGACTATTTCTTTAAGCTAACTTAAAGAAATCATGGAAAGCAGAAAGCACTGAAACTGACACGACTTCATACACTCACTGGTCACTTTATTAGGTATACCTACTGTTACTAATAAAGTGGCCTTGTGAGCACAAGTACCCTTATTAGGTACTTGTTTGGACCCCCTTTTGCCTTCAGAACTGCCTTAATTCTTTGTGGCATAGATTCAACAAGGTGCTAGAATCATTCCTCAGAGATGTTGGTCCATATTGACATGATAGCATCACACAGTTGCTGCAGACTTGTCGGCTCCACATCCATGCGAATCTCCCATTCCACCACATCCCAAAGGTGCTCTATTGGATTGAGCTCTGGTGACTGTGGAGGGCATTTGAGTACAGTGAACTTATTGTCATGTTCAAGAAACCAGTTCAAGATGATTTGAGCTTTGTGACATGGTGCGTTATCCTGCTGGAAGCAGGATGGACATCATCAGCAACAATACTCAGGTAGGCTGTGGTGTTTAAACAACACTCAGTTGGACCCCACACAATTATACCACCAACAGCCTGAACTGTTGATACAAGGCAGGATGGATCCATTGTTTTCAGAGTGTTTCTGCCAAATTCTGACCCTACCATCTGAATGCCGCAGCAGTTGAAAATTGGAAATTGGAAAACATTTTTTCCAATCTTCTTTTGTCCACAGGACAGGAGTGGCACCTGGTGTGGTTTTCTGCTGCTGTAGCTCCTCTGTTTCAAGGACCAACGTGTTGTACATTCAGAGATGCTCTTGAATGTAACGTGTGGTTATTTGAGTTACCGTTGCCTTCCTATCAGCTCAAAGCAGTTTGTCCATTCTCCTCTGACCTCTGGCATCAACAAGGGATTTTCACCCAGAGAACTGCCGCTTACTGGAGGTTTTCTCTTTTTTGGACCATTCTCTGTAAACCTGAGAGATGGTTGTGTGGGAAAATCCCATTAGATGAGTAGTTTCTGGCACCAACAACAATCCCACGTTCAAAGTCACTTAAATCACCTTGCATCCCCATTCTGATGCTCGGTTTGAACTTCAGCAAGTTGTCTTGACCATGTCTACATGCCTAAATACATTGAGTTACTCCCATGTGATTGGCTGATTAGATATTTGCGTTAACAAGTGAGCATTTGTGTACAGTAAATGTAGCTGGAGTACACAGCAACCTTGTAAGCCAAAAATAAGCGAGTACCAAATACTGCAGTTCTTCAAATTGCTATTAGAGGCAGGCTCTTAAGTAGACTGTAGATTTCTATGGAAAAATCCTCAACTTCACACCAGAAATAAGCAAGTTTATATCCTTGTAAAAAAACAAAAAAAAATTGTTTTGGTCTCTACAATTTGGGAAACAGCTGGCTAGCACTTGTTAGCAGGTATCTGTGGAAAGCACACATATATTATATGTGCATTAGCTTATGACTCACCACACCTTCTCATCTAAATATAGTTACTTCTTGCTCCAAAAACAATGACCCTGAAGCTAAAGTTAAAGTTTGTACATGGGACTTCATATGAGCTTGAGCAGCTTAGCTTGGCATAGTGACTAAAAACAGGGTGGAGGCAGTTAGCTCTGTCTGAAGTCTACTTCGCCACCTGTTTTATAGTATGTTTGTTTAATCCACATAAAAAAAAGTCTTAAATTGACATTTTACTGTTTTACTTCTAACAAGAACTTCCTAGAGTCTTTGCTCATTAGAATTGGTCACACTTTTGTTCCCAGTCCTCATGCTAAGCTAACCAGCTGCTGCCTGTAGCTCCACTTTTACCAGCATGAGAGCGATATCAGTCTTCTCATCTAACCCTTGCCAAGAAAGCAAATAACCATAATTCCCAAAATGTCAAACAGTGCATTAAGCTGCATTCTGAGAGGCAAATAAATCAACACACAGCTCCAGAGTCCATTTGGCTTTGTGATACAATCAATACAGGCACCCCAGGTTGCAATAAATTGTCACAATTCTTGTTTTCCACAAACACTGTACACACTTCAGCAAGGTTAATGAGTAGGTTTATGTTGTAAACATAATTCATATAACTCTGCAGCCATACATCCTTCCCTGCAACAGTAGCCTATTGTTAATTCCCCTGCTTTCAGTGCTGCTAGTTTGTCTTTGTTTCCTGCTTCATTTCCTGGCTCTGTTTCTGTGTTCACTTTTCATTTTTGTGCATCGAGCCTTGTGAGCACAATTACGACAAATTAGATTAATTGCGAACTGTTAAGCCGGTATTTTTAGCCGAAGGCTGAAATGCTCTCTTAACCAAATTAAAAGGCATGGCGTATCCGAACACACATAAAAGACGCACAGATCCATCATAAACAAACACTCATAAACACGCTTACTCTGTAAGTATCTCTGTATCTCAAATGCTGCAAAACCTTAGCTTAATCTTCATTTTAAGACCAAAGTATTTTTTCATCATCTTCCAGCTTGATTCAGCTTCCTTTGATCAACCTCAAAGGAGGTTTTACACTCTCATCCTGACTGCAGAGAGTCCAGTAGATGCACCCTGACTGCAGCTCACCTTCACTCATTCATTTCCTGCATGTACACTTGCAGTACTTAATCATCAGATGGTAAAAGTCAAATGAGAAACAAACCCTGATTTACAGCAATTTATTTTGAGCAAAATGTTTCTGTGGTAGAGTAAACTAAAATCTAATTTGTTAGCCTCCTGATTAGAGTGTTTTTGCAGTCACAATGCTCTGCTCTATATAAAGATATGAAGTTATTTGGGTAAATTAAAGTATATTTCACCTGAGAGTTTCTGGCCCTTTTTGTAATATCCACAGCTTACAGTGTAGCTTATTTAGCCTTACACACACATACACACACACACACACACCTTCTCATTCCAATAACCACACAGAACTGCAGAGGAAGACAGAAGGTCAGTAGGTTCACATAGCTGGCAGATACAGTACTTTAAGTTTTGCTCAGTAAGTGCCTCTGTCCTTCACTGCTCCAAGCTTTCTGTGGCTGCACTAAATTATTTAGGGGAAAGCAGTCATCTCTGAGGAAACCCAACAGACTCTCCTCTGCATCCCATGAGCCCAAGAAGAGGCAGACGGGTAGCTGGGGCATCGCTGCCGGAAATAACACGGCAGAGAAATTTGGCTGTATAGAAGCTTTAGTGTGTGGTTCAGAGACTGCTGCAAAGAAAGCCTGTGACAGTGTCAAGGTTTCCAAGCAGATGTGTAGCTGCCAAGCAGGAACAAAGACCTCTTCTCTTTTTCTTATGAGCATTTCAGTGGTGGATGCAGTCAGGACCGAACAAAAGAGACTCAGCCCTGTCTTAACCTTTGCTGCCTTTTGGCTCCCTGCCAGTGCCCCCTCTTATCCACAAAGAGATGCCTCTCCTCCGTGGAAAGTGACAGTCCATCTTTCCCCCTGTGTGGCATGACCAATCAACCCTGAAAAGTCTGATGGAGGATCACAGACTCCTCTCACTCCTGCTCCCAGCACCTGACCAGTTCAAACCTTTTTTTTTATCCGCTTTTCAGCCTGCACATTCATGTGCCCAGAACCATATCTTCTTTGTTTATTTTTTGGTTTGTTTTTTTCTTGCACCTACTCGAGGAAACACCACAGGACATATATTTGTGGTTCAAACTGGTAAACACTCACCCACACACAAGCAGACAAAAGGCAAAGTTATGCTACTCCACAATTATCAATAGGTTTAGTGCATTTCTGCAGTTTTCCATTTGCACCCAGCAAAATTTGGAGGACCAAATAGTTGGAAATAGTAACAAACCATTTCACTAATTAATAACTCATTGTACAATAAAAAAATATGTGAATGCATTTGTTGTTTGCAGATAAATGAATTGATCTACGGGCTAATATTCAGCACTTACACACTAAAAACATACATGTTTCTTTGTGCTAATATTCAATTTTCAATTCAATTCAATTCAATTTTATTTATATAGCGCCAAATCACAACAACAATCGCCTCAAGCCGCTTCATATTTTAGGGTAAAGACCCTACAATATTAGAC
>VUQI01000524.1:4547-19304 GCA_015106735.1 Paratilapia polleni | reverse complement strand
CTTATTGTTGAATCATGAACACTGACCTTAACTGAGGCAAGTGAGGCCTGCAGTTCTTTAGATGTTGATCTGGGTTCTTTTGTGACCTCCTGGATGAGTTGTCGATGCGCTCTTGGAGTAATTTTGGTAGGCCAGCCACTCCTGGGAAGGTTCACCACTGTTCCAAGTTTTCTCCATTTGTGGATAATGGCTCTCACTGTGGTTCACTGGAGTCCCAATGCCTTAGAAATGGCTTTATAACCCTTTCCAGACTGATCGATGTCAATGACTTTGTTTCTCAGCTGTTTGTTTAGATCATGGCATGATGTGTTGCTTTTTGAGATCTTTTAGCCTGCTTCACTTTGTCAGACAGGTTCTGTTTAAGTGATTTCTTGATTCAACAGGTCTGGCAGTAATCAGGCCTGGGTGTGGCTGGTAAAATTGAACTCAGCTTTCTAAAAAATGTGGTTAATCCCAGTTAATTCATGATTTAACAAGGGGGGGAAATCACTTTTTCACATAGGGCCAGGTAGGTTTGGTTATATAATACTTAAATTTGTTTGATGATCTGAAACATTTAAGTGTGACAAACATGCAAAAAAAACTAAGAAATCAGGAAGGGGGCAAACACTTTTTCACACCACTGTATGTGTAGATTAATAGAGTTTGGACAGTGCTGTTTAAAGTTGCAACAACAAAAACTTAAAATCAAATCTCCACTGAACATAAATGGTGAGACATACCTGACTGATATCACTTGTCCATGCTGACTTCTCCAATCGCGATGAAGCCACCAGGATGACTGTGTAAGGCTGGCCGTCTTTTGGTTCCACCATCACTTTGAAGTCCAGGTGTTCTGTGTCTTGACCACTCCGCTCCCCTTTGGCTGCAAGGCATAAATTCAACAACCTCTAAATAGGAAAGAAAACCATATACTCGCAGCAGATGCTTTTCAAGTACACATTAAAACAGATCAGCTTCTGTTTTATTCCCTTTGTTTCAGATTGCTTTTTTTTGCTACATATGTTATACATAGATTTTTTGTTGATTCTTACATTCAGAAACATTTCCCACCAAATCACAAGAAAGAAAAATCAGTAATTATCTCTGTAGTAGGGCAACGCAGCTGTAGTGTTTGACCTTGCAAATACTGTGCAACATTCAGGACATTCTGCAACCAGTTTTGAATTGAACAAAAATACAAATATCATTATTAAATTACTTTGTTTTGAGCTGCTTTCATGCTGTATCTTAAATAGTGGATGTCAAACCCACAGCACTGTAATGCACAGTGACCCTTTGGGGTTACCTTGACTAAATCATTTATAACCATTGTCAGTTGATCAACCATTATGACTAATTGTTTTGGCTAAGTTTATGGTTAATAAATAAAAAAACACATTTTGCTGTAGAAAATCTACTTTCTGACACCTCTGACACGACAGGTATTGTGGGGAAGAAGAGGAAAAGCTGGAAATAATGCAAGAACTGAGTCAGTTTCTGCAGAAATAATATGTTACATAAGCAGAGTATTAGGATTTTGAAATTCAGCCGCACCCCACAAACACATTTTTTTTGTTTGTAACTGTGAAAATTTTGTTGGTAAAGTGGGAAACATACTTTACACAGTTTTGATGATTCACTGACTGTTACAGCTCCCAGTAAGCAGGCTTCTATAAGTCTGTTTGTTTTGTTACCTCTGTATGGTGATGCAAAATTGTTAAATATAGTTTGGGAACTAACAAAAAAGCTGTGCCACTTCATTTTTCAATAGCTACATACAGTAAACACTCTACTACTTGTACATGCAAATCAAGAAAACATTTGAATACATGCACGTAATAACTCACACTCATCGTCCGTTCCCTCTGGCTCCTCCATCAGAGTGCAGTCTATGAGAGACACCACTCCATTCTGTGACAGGGTTAGAAGGTCACAAGTTCACACTCCTCAGGTACATAAAGATCATCAAGCCCACCCTCTATGGATAAAATATTTTGCAATTGCTAAATGTGATTACAGAAATGTGTAAAAAAACAATATTAAAAAACATAGCTGAATTACTAATGTAAGTGGTAATTATTGCATGTAGGTGAAATGTTTTATAAATGTACCCTACACTCATGGAAAGTGAAGTTTTGCTTCTTTTCTAGTATTTGGCCTACTTAAGGTCAATCCTGTGGTACCTTAGTGATGTGAAGTTTTCCTCCAGAGCCTCGGGTACAGATAATAAGGTGTTTGGAGAAGAGGAAACACTGTCTCTCTCCTTCCTTCTTCAGAGACAAAGAGCCAAGTCGGCCTCTCGTGATCTTCCCTTTCTCACTCATTGGCACCTGGATCAGAGAACCTGTGGAGTCATGCGTGCACACACACACACACACACACACACACACACACACACACACACACACATTTAAACATGTAAGAAACATAGAATTTACTCTCTTTTCATACCTAATCTGAAAATTGAACTAACAAAAAGAACAATTAAATCACAGGTTAACATTTGTGCACAAATACAGTCTATAGGTGTAAAAATATATATTTGTAAGATCTATTAATTTGTGCTTCAGTAATCAAGCATTTCATGTACATCCTTAATTAAATAAATTAAACATTTGAATAAATCAGTGGCTTTTAGGCTTATTAAGGTGTTAAAATCCTATTTTCTCCAATATATACACTCAGTTTCCAGTTAACCTTTATTTGTTGATCATTCTGCTAACCTAGCAAACCGTCACTGCAAACTAATGACAGAGTCTTTTCTTTTCAGGGTCAGTGTTATAATCTAACAATGAAACAAACCGTTCTTTACCTTGTCTAACAAATGTCTGGCTGGTATCGAGCAACACTTCACAACCCTCCACGATCATCCGCTCAATGGCTAGGTTCTTCCTGATGTTCTCCGTCTCACTCACCTCATCATGCATGATTCTGAAAGGACGACAAATACTTATGAATTCAGGTACTTCTTCATTTAAGTTGTATGTTCTTTTGTATTATCCAAATGGATTTCACCAACTCTTGCAGTGAATTTTGTCCAACATTACCTTACCTCAACTGAGAGGAGTGTCCACAAAAATCTAATAAATCTGATAGAAATGAGAGCTACAGATGCAGAGACTGATTGTATCTGTGTCTTTTTAGTAAGGTGGCAAATAAATTTTGCATAGTTTTGATGACTCACTGGCTGTCACAGCTCATTGTTTTCTGCTAAATATTAAATGTATTGAAGTATAGGATATATTAAAATATAGGTACTAATTCAGAATTGCTTGTTTCCGATTTAAATCAAACAAAAGCCCTACTGAGTTTATTAGAGTTACAGAGCTACATAAATGTTCTACCTGGAAAGTTCTTCCAGTTTTGATTTGGCATAGTCCAAACTGTTTCTCTCCACGTGCTCATGAGGAGTGTGTGCCAGCAACTCATGCAGAGTCAGGATGTAACGAGGAATCTGAGAGAGACAGGGAGAGAGATGCGCTTTAAATGAGTTTGTCTGATAACCTTTTTTTATTTTGTGTTATAACGTACACTTCAAACATTAAAGTCAAGAGATTTAAAGCTTTTCAGAAAGCAGTGTCAAGCATGATGACATTGGAACAGGTAGTTCATCATGAGCCTTCCCAGCATTTGCCTGAAAGCCTGAAAGATCATTTTATAAAATGTATCCAAGAAACCATTTTCAATAAATATGAGATGTTTCTATCAGTATCAACTTCTAAGTTTTTTGTATCACCCACTACTCTGAGGATGAAGATTCTGCCCATGATATAGGTTTGAAAACCTCAGTCATGATGTTAAGTTAGCATTGAAGACAAATGTCATCTCTTTGTTGATGAAAGACAAAAAGAAAAAAAGAGTTGTTCATTTCTTCACATAATTTCCAGTGCATACCATATATATATATATATATATGTGTGTGTGTGTTTACAGATAAAAAACTGAGAAAATGGACATTTATGTAACATTTTCACTATTTCTGTTTTCTCCCTCTTGTTTTAACTGTGATAAAATTATGCTTTACGATACCATGACTGTTTCTTTCTTCCTCAGGTAAACCAAGGTTGTTTTTTTCAGGTCAGTATATTCAGAGCAAATTTAATGCATTACAATAATGCCTGAAGTATTTTGTTTGAATTTTAGGGAAAGCAGCATATAGTGTATACATATACATCACAGGCTCAAAATACTGTGCAATATTACTGCAGTCGTCCACATTGTAATTTTACCTGAAACATAGGATAAGTGAGGAAGGTCTCCAGCGTCCTCTCCTCACAGTCGGGCTTGGCCTCGTACTGCTTCAGCAGCTTGTCAAAGTCTCGGTTCTGTTTGCAGTGAGCCAAAATCTGCAGGCTGTACTGGTGATTCCTCACAAACTCTTGGTAGATGTTTAGCATTGGCAGTAAGATGTCAAACAGGTCAGCTGGAAAGACACACATAAAAATCCATAAACAAAAACAATAAGAAGAATCAGTAAAGACACAAAGTACCAATGAAAGGGAAGCCATGTGCTCCACATTTGTAAAAAATCTCTGCAAAAATGTTTTTATATAGACACAAACTCAGCCTGATGTGTGTTAAATCACTAGTTTATTTATGTAAAAATTAAATGAGTTGTACATATGTAGAGCTGTGTGTTTTAACTGTTAACAGTATGTGAGCAAATGGCACCATCTCTGAAGGCAGAGGTGGGAAGTAACGAAGTACAAATACTTTGATACTGTACTTAAGTAGAATTTTCAGGTATCTGTACTTTACTTGAGTATTTATTGTTCTGACAACTTTTTACTTTTACTTCCTACATTTTAACACAAATATCTCCACTTTCTACTCCTTACATTTTCAAAACAGGCCCGTTACTTTAGGTTTAAGACATTTGAGGGGAGTTATTGATTATTTCCCGTTACTACGCACCTTCCCAACATCCAACCGATTTGAACCTGAATGGTGTGAAACAGTAACAATCCTATCCTATCCTACAATTAGAATTTAAGTTGAAATAAAGTTTGTCTTCCCTTGTATTAACATTATTTTATTAATTATATATTAATTATTTATGTAAAATAGCTGGTAGAAGAGCTACGTTTTACTTTTATACTTTGAATACATTTCAGAGCCTGCACTTTTTCATTTTTACTTGAGTATTTTTTAACACATGTATTTGTATTTCTACTTAAGTGAAGAATGTCTGTACTTTTGCCACCTCTGTCTGAAGGTAAAATTGCCATATATATATATATATATAGTAAATTTTTAAATGTTCTAAGAGCCACAAATCAGCATTCGTTGTATTGGGTTAGTGTCAGAAATCTCTGTGCTATCTCAAAGAAAGTTATTAATTAAACTAACTGAAATGTTATTTTTTGTGTGTGATTTAGGAAAACCAAATGTATATGTGTCTCGTACCTAGCACCAGTGTCGGCCAGCTGGCTATCCTGGCCTTCAGGCCCTGGTAGAAGATCTGATGGAGGAACATGATGGTCTCACTAATGAAACAAATAAGCAAAATGGCAATCATGAGCTATTGTTTCTCCTTGTCCTGTTTAAAACTGTTGGCAGCTCCCACTGTGCCGAGTCACACCACTATCACAACCAATCTGACCACCAGCCACCTGTTAAGGAAGATGCTGCTGACATCATCGTGGGTGATGGGTGGTTTCTTAGAGCTGGCGGCCATTCGGAGCGGCCGCAGGAAGTTGTTGACCAGGATGTGGAGTTGCTGGACGTATTCGGCCTCAGCCTCCAGCATGCTGAACACCACCTGGTTCCTCTTTCTCATGCTTTCAGCGTGGGGTGAGCGAATGTAGTCCTGGATGATGGTTTTCCACTTCCTGCGGCAAATCCACCCACGCAGGAAACTCTGGACCTGTGGTGAAAACATTTAGCAAACATTAACAAAATGGTTATTTTTTAATATATATTCTTGGAGACCCCAATTTTATTAGACTTCCATGATATATTAATATATCAATAACATCCAGTATTTAATATAAAATGAAGTCTGGAAACTGGACTCCAAGAATTACAGATCTCACATGTATCACTAATTTGTTCCCTACTCAGGACGATCATCACCCCTTATATAAAACAGTTAGGTGGAGCTCTCACCCTTAAACCCTAGAGATGCACTGCTGCTGAATGTGATTTTAATCAGTAAATAATTTAATTTATAAATTTTTTTAAATAAAATTTATTAAATTAAATTTTATTAAATTAATTTAATTTTAAGTTATATGAATGTTTAGCTTCAGCTTAGAAAATCTTTACCTTTAAAACACCTTGTTTTCTAAAGGTTATAATTGTCACACAAGTTATCCAGTAAGTGGTGGGTATAATAACTTTTTTTAATAACAGTTATTCAGTGAATTAAATGACTGTGTGTGACATGGCACTAAAGACTTATCACCTACTCCTGTAACTCCCCTTACCTTTCTTTTCATGTTTTTCTGTCCATAGCTTTAAGGTCTGGTTCACTCATAATATGTGTTGTTACACTACCAGCACCAAAGAACAAAAAAACTCAATGTAAATATTTTAGCCTAAAAGCCAGATAATTAACTTCAGAATGTAGAGGAACCAAAAAAGTGCCAAAAACTGTATTGGACTTACAGAATGCTAATGTTGCTGTGTCTCCTGGATAGCAAAAGCAGGCAATCTTTTGATAACTAGTCTTCCATTAAAACACAATTGTATTTTCTTAGTTTATAGCTTGTAACTGCTGCCCCAGATTGAGTAAATATAAGTCAGGGCAGGTTTAGAAATGTCCATTTCCCCAATAAATTTAGATTAAGTAAATCCTCAGTTACGCAGGCCTAGAGACCAGCCGGCGACCCCCTGGCAACCTCTGGTCACTAGGGAAAAAATGTGTATTCCCTGAACAGTTGGCAAATGGCTGATGGAGGTTGCTGGCTAATGCCAGGTGAAATCGGTCGCAAAGACGGTGTGCCGAAAACCTCCTTATGATTGGTTTGGTCACTAGCAGATTGCCATGTTTGCCCATAGTTTGCATACAAGACACCAAATTATCTGCAAAGACTTAAAATCTACTCACTGAGCAGTAGTGAAAGTTGAAAAAGTGTAACTCAAACCTGAAATGAAGAACATTTGCCTTCAAAGTAAAAGCTGCACCTTTTGAAATGTGTTGGTTGCAGTAGTAAGGTTTAACTTTTACTCTCAAGGCAAACATTTTCCGTTTCTGGTTTGCATTGCACGTTTCAGTTTCACTAGCGCTCAGCCAGTAGCTGGGGTGTGTATGCAGACAAGTCAATATCTTCTGTGCAAACTAAGGGCGAATGAGGCAACCTGCTAGTAACCAAAGCAGTTGCAAGGACATTTTCGGTGCTGCAACGTATACCGCTTTGCCACCAATTTTACCTAGCGACTGGCAGCAATCACTTGCTAACAGGTCTCGGAATACACATTTTTCCCTAGTGATATATGGTTGCCAGGAGGTTGCCAACAGGCCTCTAGGCTTCTGTGACTGGGGCGTTAGTTATCATCATAAAGTGCATGTCTAAAGCATGCTGGTTTTAGACATGCTGCTGAAATTTGAATTTATTTGGAGTTGTGTTTCTATTGACTGAAAAATATCTGGCACTTTACTGCCTAAAATGGTTTTCCCATGACTAAATATATCTGTATCTATATCTATATCAAAACATCTGTCTATCTAAATGTTTTACTAAGTTCACAAGCTCGTTCCTAACATCATCTGCCCTTTATTGCTTTGCATTGCCTGTTATGGCAACTGAAACAACTGCTGCTGAGAGGCTGAATCAAAAGAGTAAAGGGTCAGATAAGCAACAACAAAATTAACTGATAGAAACTAAAACACTGTGTGTAAATGACTATTATTCATCATTTTTTCCAGCTTTAAAGTAACTGGCATGTCAAAGCTTGCCAAGCTCTCCAGCCTTAATTCAGATCAGACAGCTGCTTCAGTAGAGCTGATGAAAAAGAAGGCGATGGCTGCAGTGATCGAGGAGCTCCCCACTGTAAATGCAAGTGCGAGCTTCCCTGAATATATGAAGATTAAAAATAAAACCTGCAGGTACCCAGAGATGATGTAGCTTTTAAAAACCTGTTTCAGAAATGACACATATCCTTGCAGGAACAGATCTGCCTAAACCCCCAGTCTTTTACATCCCTCTATCACCTCCTTGCATTACTCTAGGTTTTCTTGATGAAAAAAGGTGAGTCAGGCTTTCCCCTTTAAAACTGCGCAGCACTGAAACAGCTCACCTTTTTGATCTTCTTGATCTCTGTGTCATCCTCACTAGGGGGCACCTCTGGATTTGACTGGATCTTCTCATTGTCCTTCAGAAGTCCGGCAATCTAAAATTCAACATAACCAGTACAGGGCTGACTAAGAGGAATACAATGTGTACGTTACATTGTATACAGAGAAAATTCTACTCATGACCATCTCATATTCTTTAATATGTTTTACTATTATTATTAATGCCTCAGTTCATGCTTTTGAATTGCTTTTTGTTCAACTGTCCATTAGCTGGCTCAAAGAAACTAGAAATGCAGAAACTGCACCAGCTGCGTCAAAATACCAGTTTTGTATTTCATTCAAGTCTGTTACATTTACTCCCATTATGCCCAGCATATGAATAAAAAAAACTTCTAATAAAGGACTGAAATTAAACAAAACAACACAAACGCCAGTACTAGCACACTCTTTAGCCATGAAAAGTGAGATAGTAGATTATCATTTTCTGCCACGGACTCCAGTATCATGTGCAACAAAAGCTGATTCATGCATATTGAAAACATTCAGTTCAACTGAAACTAGCCATTAGCACATTAAAGAGAGGTGCATTTGATCTAGTTTAGACTGAATAATTAGGATACAAAACACTCAACAGCATTACAGAGTGTCTAACAAGGACATCCCAGGGGCACTGCAAGCTACAAAGCTCACCATGAGCTCACAACATTGTGGTTTGGAATCTGGGTTGTGACCTTTGTCCTGTGACCACATTCTGACTTTATCCTCTCAGCCTGCCTATTTTTGATTGTCCCTCTCTTTCCCTCTCTCTCCACTGCATACTATACAGTAAGCTCACACTCACACATACACAGGTACTGTGTTAGTAGCATGAAATTACAAGTCGAGTTACCTCTGATTTTAGTCGCTCTATCTCAATTTCCCCATCCTCTATCTGTTGTCGAAGTTGCTTGGCAACCGTCTTCTCCGTCTCCACTATTTGGAGTAGATGAAGATACTTCTGCATGAGGGTCTCATGCTCTGTAGCCAGGTTCCTGTAACTATACAGACACACACGCAAAGACCTCATTAACGCATGTTTCAGGGGCTCTCCATAGCTCTATCAAAAGCAAAGGCAGACCTCTGATCAGCATATGTTTGAAACACAGACCTTATGTCCACACAGAGCACACAGCACTTACACAACCAATTCTTTAAATACTTGCAGGGATAGCACACCACATACAGCTGCTTCTGCATGAGCAATAATTCTGTATATTACACAGTTCAACACTTCATGTGCATGCCATTTGAGGCTTAAAATCAATATAGCAGATTACTTTCAGCTTGTGTAAATCTGGCCTTGAATGTGTCCGGACAAAAAAAATGTTTGAAAGGTGTTTTAATTTTACTCAGTGCGCCTTTTTCTTGCATGCCCCACTTCAGAACCCAAAAAAGGTTCACGTCTCACATACCACAACTTTTTTTCTTTTATTTTTATCATTAACAATTAGAAAAAGGGGAACAAGCTGAATTTTAATTCAGTAAAGGTTGGCAAACTCTTTTTTATTTTCTCTCGTTTATTTTCTCTAAAAATAAAATCTTATTGATTCTACACTCAGAGGCCTGCACCACAGTTTGACAACCACTGGTTTAACTCAACTCAACAATGCAGATTGTTAGCTGTAAAAAAACAAAACAAAACAAAATAGCTAGTTAAAAAAAATTCAAACCATATGGGATCCAGATATCAGGAACCTTTAATATCTAAATACAAGTCTTATTTACTTGCTGTGCATTACAGTATTACAGTAAGTGCTGCTGCCTTGACGGGGCACTAATCAATTTAATCTTCAAAGAGTCCGATCAGTCGATCTTTTGCCACTGAATTGCACTCTGTTGACATTTAGCGTGATGGTACTGCTTAGCTTTCATTAACCTTTTTTTTCCTGCATTGTAAGCGGGCATTTCACTCATTATACATGTGACGACTCCATAAATCAAGAATCAGTATTAATATCTGGTTTGTTTTTATGGATTTACATAATAATTTTCATTTGTGCCATAAATTATTAGTAAAATACAGTGTTGCCTTAGCATTAATAATTAATTAACAGGTAGTCACACAACAATCCAGCGGATGGAATCTCAAAAGAGACCAAACTCTGTCTTAAAGGATTTTCACATCAAAAATGACACTCTGCCACACACTGACCCATAGCGACACACATTATGCTAATTTTTCATCAGGGTGTGCAGCAAAAGTTCAAATAAAATGAAATTGGACTGCTAATTTGGGCCTGCCCTCTGTGTATCTAATGGGATTGTTGGCAGGAAATAGAAGAATAGACTGTGATGGTTCATGGTTCATTTGTAACTCTACCAGAACTTGAACAAAAACCAAGCAGCAACCTCTAGGGTTAAAAAGTTTAGTTAACAATGCAGTTCCTGAAAAAGGCTCCTTGAGATTGACTCCAAAAGCAAATCAATTTCCATTGACTTGCATGTTAAAACGTCCACCTTTAGTGCACAAATAAACATATTTACAGCATAGAACAAAAACAGTTTTTGTCTCTAATAGCTAGTGACAGGTGGAGGCTGTTTGTTTTGTTCAGTATATTTTGTTTTAAACAACTTTCACTAACCAAAATTATCATTAATTTAATATCACAGTGAATTATGCATGAACCTTGCTAGCTAGCCAACCCTCACCATAGCTGATGATTAGCCTCCAGGCACTTATTTGGGCAGTTATTTTGAACATTATGTAAACTAACTTTAATTTCAGTGTCAAATTTGATTTAAAAATACTCAAAATGTTGCCAATTTTTTTTTCTTTCTTGATCACACTTGACCATTTTTGTGTTGTAAGTGGAAACGTTGTGAGTTTCCACTTGTAAAGCTCTAAATTCAAGAATTATATGCTAATCTATACTGGACTTGACTTTGACTTTATAGACTGTATATAAAACACTGACGTAGTACTGTGATGTCACACGGCGGTTAATGAGGTCTCATTGTGAAGCCTCAAGCTGACTGTTTTCACCATCTCAGTCAGGTAAACTCACACTAAAGCATACCTTGTTTTATCCACCCTTTTTGACTCTAATGGGGACCTTAATTTACTAAATGAATATCATGCTGCATTTGTCTTGGAATGATCAAGTGAGATGAGGGATGTTTTCCTAGACTTCCATACAATTCAACTTCTTTTTGCAACTGGAGGAGTCATCCCCTGCTTGCTATTCAAAAGAATGCAGGTTCAAGGCACTTTCACTTTGGGTTATTTTTCAGACCCGGAAGCTGTGTCTATCTTTCCTATACAGTCTATGTATGAGTTCCTACAGAATTGATGCTGTAAGAAGGTTGTCACATCTTTATTGATCATAGATGGCTATCACTAATGATACAGAAACACTTCTTATCAAGATCTTCATCCTTGGAACATCCTTATCTAAATAGCTGTAGGTAAAAGGTCATATGTGAGAGGTACCTGGCCTGTGTGATGGCAGCCACCCACTCATCACAGTCCTTGACGTCCTCTGTGCGGAGCTCCAAAGGCTTCTGGTTGTCATGATTGAACGTGACAGTAAAGTAATACTGGGAAAACAAAAGCATAGTGAGTGAGCAGATTTGTTCAGCATATAATAATCAGGATATGTATTATTGTGTTAGGAAATGTATGTGACGTTAAAATGGAGAGAAACCTTGCTACCCTTTAATCAATAGTAATCAGCAGCCATTTCCACTGGTCTGCATTTTGTTTAAACTAAAGGTATATGTATACACACATACATACACTGTGTGTGAATGAGTGTGAGAGAGAGATCCTGAGGGAAAAGTCTTGAGAGATTCATTATAAAGCCTTTGTGCCTTCTGTCTGTAACCTGGCAACTCACCTCTGAATTGGCGGAAGCCTCTTGATTGACGCCATATTTTGTTTTGTTTTGTTTTGTTCAGTGGTTTGACTGCATTTTAGCGACACAAACACCCCTGGGTCCTCACTCATTTTTTTTCACTCTCTCACCAATTATCTTTAAGGCTGAGTTATGGTAATTATGGCAAATGCAATTGCAATTGTTTTCTAATAGGCTTATGGGATAAAATCCTCAAATCAACAAAGTGGTGGTCACTGCACTAGTAGTACAGCCAACCTATTTGTAGTAGAAACGCAACAAATTATATAACGCTTATGCATTGTAAATAGACCCCCACAAATCCAATATATTGGATTTTTTTTTTTATCTCTCCCAAATGCCAAGAGCAAATCATTTGTGAAGGAGTGTAATGTTCCTTATTTCCTGATGAGCAGCAGAACAGTCCTTTGTCAATAATGTGCTTCCCATCTCTCGCATCCTGTGAGCTGTTGTGTCAAGCCTTTTAGGTGGCTATATTTAACTCCACGTCACTGTATTTTTTGCCAGAGATACAGTATCTGTTGGTAAGTGAGACAGTGTAACCAGTATTAAGTCCTTATTCAAAATCTGTGAACAAAAACAACTGAATTCTGTCTGGAATAGAGAAAATGAGAAAAGATTATACTTATGTAATATTAATGATAAAGGTGGCTTTTAATCACTAAACTACAGAGTAATTTTTATTTCCTTTTAAATGTTTTTGATTCAGCTAGTCATTCAAAGTAATAGGTAGACTTGAGAAGACTTTAAAAAGCTCTTCAAAAAGGAGTGGAGTCTGTGAAACCACTAATGGGAAAGAATATGCCAGTATCAAAAACACAAGGGTTATGTAAACATCGGTGGGTGAAAACCCAAACTGTTGACCCCGACAATGAGGAGAGCTCGTGGGTGGTTCTATTATGGGTTGGGGGGTGAGTTTTTCTGGCATGGTTTGGGCCCCTTAGAAAGAATGGACATTGAAAATGAATACAAAATAGTTCTGGGTGTCCCTGCTATAGACTGGCAACTTGTCCAGGGTGTACCCTGCCTTTTGATTTTTGGAGCTAGGATAGCCTCCATCCCAACTCTAAATTGGATAAGGGGTGAAGAAAATGGATGAATAGTTGGATGAATAGCTTGGGGTGATCACCTTTATCCTATGATGAAATATTTCTGTCCTCATGTGATTGGTGTCCTTCAGGATGGTATTGCCCCCATACACTCAAGCAGTCACTCAAGGGGTCACTCATGTTTGATGAACATGAAAATGATATGAAAAGACAGTGCACTACACCACCATCATCAAAACAGGAAAAAGAGAATATGTTTTTGAGGAATGGTGTTTCATCCCTCCATTGCAAATCTTTACAGTAGGAGAGACTTAAATTGAAGCCTTTAATTTGTCAAACATCCGCATGTAATGTTGTTACACACTTTAAGCTACATTCAGTAAACTGGAAGTCAATATTGGCATATAATATGCCAATGTGCCAGTCTGTATAACTGGCCGATTCACTCTGATATTGTCCACAGTTATGCTGTTGCTGTTTATAGAAAGAAGGTTTAATGTGTAACCTATATTTCAAGATTACATTGTGAAGTCAATCAAGAGACCATATGCAGAGACTGATGGTACACTATTGCGCTTTACTCATAACAAAAAAGGAAAACACACAGCCCATGAAGCATTTACACTTGTCACTACCTATGAAAACTCACCTCCCATTTCTCATATGCCCATATTTGCTGTACTTGCTAAATGGAGTACAATGCCAAGGCATGTTGTTGCACATTTTGTTGGCCCCTTCAAATGCACTTTTTCAGATGCAAATAGGGGTTGCCATAGTAACTGTGGGCTTAAACGTAACTCGCCTTCTAAATGGGGAATAAGAACATTTAAAAAGTAGAACACTCCAAAGAACACAATGAGAACAGAGAGACAGACGGAGAGGGAGGCAGAGAAAGATCTTTTGCCTTTTTGAGGAGTGAGGGCTATAAAAAGCACTGTAGCCCTGCAAGGTGGCAGTTGGCTTGGCATCTATTCGCTGCATTGTCCCTTTCCCTGTCACACACAGATAAGATCCAGTACTCTCCTGGCCATTTCTCCTGCAGCTCTGACACACACTCAGTGACATACAGTACATGTACACACACCACTAAAATCTGGAATCTGCTGTAATCCTTACATGAACCAGTTTTCATGTCAGGATTGCACAGTAGCATTGTCTGTGACCACCTCTGCAGTCTGCTCATTGACTCAGGTGTCATTTTATGTTTTTCTAGAGTGAGGATGGTGAAAAGGAAATCTGTTTGCCAACAGACACCTGGAGAATCGATCAGTCTCTCTGTCCGCATTTCACCTTTTCCATGCAGTCACTCAGTTTTATAGATCAATACAAGCGTATACAGGAGGACACAGTGAGGCAAATATAGACTCCAAGGCACGCACACAAGATGAGTCCCATAAGATTTACACATGTGGGCATGTAAAGACATGATCGATTGCAAACTACATAGTGTGCACGTCACACTGCATGAAGAACATGTATTTCTGCAAATACATATTCAAAATTTATATGTAAAATATGTGCACATTTAATAATTTATTTTAAATTGCAAAAAAAAAAAAAAAAAAAAAAAAAAAAAAAAAAAGAAAGTATTTAA
>VUQI01000520.1:4176-23321 GCA_015106735.1 Paratilapia polleni | reverse complement strand
CCCAAGTTCATCTTCATTTTTACAACACATTACTAATGTTTTAACTTAGGAAGTGTTCAGAAATCAATATTTGGTGGAATAACCAAATAAATAACACCAATAAATATTTGGTGGATTTGCAATCACAGCTTTCATGCGTCTTGGCATGCTCTCCACCAGTCTTTCACATTGCTGTTGGGTGACTTTATGCCATTCCTGGCACAAGAATTCAAGCAGCTCAGCTTTGTTTGATGGCTTGTGACCATCCATCTTCCTGTTGATCACATTCCAGAGGTTTTCAATGGGGTTCAGGTCTGGAGATTGGGCTGGCCATGACCAGGTCTTGATCTGGTGGTCCTTCATCCACACCTTGATCGACCTAGCTGTGTGGCATGGAGCATTGTCCTGCTGGAAAAACCAATCCTTAGAGTTGGGGAACATTGTCAGAGCAGAAGGCAGCAAGTTTTCTTCCAGGATAACCTTGTACGTGGCTTGATTCATGGGTCCTTTGCAAAGACGGAAATGCCTGACTCCAGCCTGACTCCAGCCTTACTGAAGCATCCCCAGATCATCACCAATCCTCCACCAAATTTAACAGTGGGTGAAATTGTGGCTTGTGGGCCTCTCCAGGTCTCCGTCTAACCATTAGACTCATCAGAGAAGATGACTTTACTCCAGTCCACTATGGTCCAATCCTTATGGTCTTTTGCAAATTCAGCCTGGCTCTTCGCATGAATCAAGCCACGTACAAGGTTATCCTGGAATAAAACTTGCTGCCTTCTGCTCTGACAATGTTCCCCATTTATATTTTTTGTTTCATGATGTTCCAAATGTTTTCAGTTGATGAAAGGTCTGGACGACAGGCAGGCCAGTTCAGCATCTGGACTCCTCTAGTACGAAGCCAAGCTGTTGTAATAGATGCAATGTGCAGTTTAGCACTGTCTTGCTGAAATATGCAAGGCCTTCCCTGAAAAAGACATCATCTGGACAGGAGCATATGTTGCTCTAAAACCTGTGTATACTTTTCAGCATTGATGATCCCTTTCCAGATGTGCAAGCTGCCAGTTCCATAATTGGTATTGGCAGCTTGCACATTGGCAGCTTGGATGGTATGGGGATGCACTAATGCAGACCCATGCCATTAGAGATGCAGGTTTTTCAAGTGCTGATAACAAGCCAGAGTTCCTCTGTTCTTTAGTTCAGAGTAGGGGCATCCGTGTTTTCCAAAAAGAATTTCAAATTTCGATTTGTTTCACAGTTTTCTGCTTTTCCTCAGTCCATCTTAAATGAGCTTTGGCTTAGAGAAGACAGCTGTGTTTCTGGATCATGTTCACAATGGCACCTTCTTTGCACGATATAGATTTAACCTGCATTTGTGGATGACATTGTGAATTGTGTTCATAAACAATGATTTCTGGAAGTGTTTCTGAGCCCATGCAGTGATTTCCACATGCCTGTTTTTAATGCAGTGCCGCCTGAGGGCCCGTAGAACACAAACATCCAGTACTGATTTTTGGCCTTGTCCCTTGAGCACAGAGATTTCTCCAGATTCTCAGAATGATATTATGTACTGTAGATGATACCTCTGCCCATCTTTTCTCCTGAGAAACTCTGACTCTCTAAGATGCTTTTTTTTATAACCAGTCATGTTACTGACCTGTTGCCATTTAACCTCATTAGTTGCAAAATGTTCCTCTAGCTGTTTCTTTTTATTACCATTGACATTTACAGCCTTTTGTTGCCCCTATCCCAACTTTTTATTTTTTATATGTTTTCTGTATTCTATTGTCAATAAAATATGGGTTTATGAGATTTGCAAATTGGTGCATTCTGTTTTTATTTACATTTTACACAGCACCCCAACTTTGTTGGAATTGAGTTTGTAGCTAAAAGCATATAAATCAGTAAAGCCTGTAATTTAAAAGTAAAACAGTTGTTTCCTAAGGTGGAAATGAATTTTAAAAATTCAAATTTCTCAAATTAAAGGTTCCAGAGGGACAAACATGCTAATTTTGGCACTTGTATCCAGTTTTGAAAGATTGTTTCAGTTATCTGCTGCACTAATGTTCTCAGTGTTAACCTTCTGTGATTTGTGAAGAGAATGGGGCCCCAATGGAAGACATGCCAGTTCTGGTGTTCTCTGGTAAATGACAATCGAGCTGCATGGTGCTGGGCTGTGAGTACTAAAGGATGTCGAGCCCTCATGCCACCCTCATCGAGTCTGTTTCTGACAGTGAGAAACAGCCACAAGAGTAATCTGCTGGAGGCCATTTTGTATGACGCTGGCAGTGTTCCTCCTGTTCCTCCTCACACAAAGTAGCAGGTACTGGTTCTACTGCTGGGTAGAACCCAGCAGTAGAAGGGTTGATGCCCTTCTACTGCCCTGTCCAGCTATCCTCATGTAATGGCCCATTTCCTGGAATCTTTTCCACACTCTTAAAACTGTGCTAGGAGACACACCAAACCTTCTTGCAATGGCATGTAGGGATGTGCCGTCGTGGAGGAGCTGGACTACCTGTGCAACCTAAATGGGCAGCAGTGAGAGTCTCATACTAGTGATAAGGACACTACCAAAAAGCAAAACTAGAGAAAATTTAGTCAAAGGATAAGGAAAGAGCAATGGTCCCCGTTTGTAATCGTCTACCTCTTGCAAAACCATTCTGTTTTTGGGGGTTGTTTTGTTCTTCTTCTTCGCTCTCAGAAAGTAAAAGTAGAATGGGAGGAAGAGCCTTCAGCTTTCAGGCCCCTCTCCTGTGGAACCAGCTCCCACTGTGGATTCGGGAGACAGACAAGATTAGGCTTGAAACTTTCCTTTTTGATAGAGCTAATAGTTAGGGTCTTTACACTACAATATAAAGAGCCTTGAGGCAACTGTTGTTGTGATTTGGCACTATGTAAATAAAACTGAAATGAATTGAATTCTTACCTCTCCAGTGCACCTGGGCTCTGTACTACAAAGTGAGTTCAACAGACCTAGGGTATCTTTCTGTTATCTTGATTAATTTACCCTAACATTGGCAATCAGGATAAACGGTCACACGAAGCTGGGTCAACTCACTAAGTTAACCCAGGGTTTCCCCTGCACGTTCACATGAGAGGGTTGATATTGGCAGCAGCTGACCAATCACGGTTATGGATAAGTGTATTACTGGCAGCAGAGGGGCTGATTTTACAAAGGAAGATGGGACCATGGAAAAAATATGAAGAGGTTAAACACATAATAGGGTCTGAAAGCAACACAGCTGCTGCAGACAAAGCAGCAACATGAGTGTGAGAGGAAAGACATTGTACTGTGTGCGTGCTTTAGGTGTTTTAGTCAGTAAGACTGGGCAAGACCTACTATATTAATAAAGTCTAGCCTTTGAAGCCAGGAAAGAAAGCCAGCAAAAATGATGACTGTGTAAATTAGCAGCCTTATCAATAAGCACAACTTTATCATTAAGACACTGAATTATAATTGAGTATTTCATTAAATTAATGTTTAAAAGACAGTTTTAGTTTATGTTCTTTCTGCTGCAGCCTGGTGTTTAAAGATCTGAGAGCAAGAAAAGAAGAAATATATAAATATAAAAATGCAGGCTTTAGACTACGTGGAAATCTGATGTAAAATAAGCAAGTACAAATAGGTGTCCTGTTTGAGAATTGTATATTCATGCTTGTAGAACAATAAAGTTGTTGTCAAATTTTTTGCAGCCAACAGAAAATAAATAAATAAATAAATCAAGTAATAACGTTGCATTTAAGAACTAACTATATAACAAATTATATTTATTACTGATGCTCATCAAGGAAACAAAAAGACATTAGAAGCTATTGAAAGACTTTACACCCTGCTACTATCCATGCATCATGGTCTGAGGGATTTTCCAGGAATGGTAATGCTATTTTCTGGAGGGTTGATTAGTCTGTGATTTCATACCTGTTGACCTCTAATTTGGAACATAACCTGCTCTGGAGCAGGTTAGGTTTGCAGCATAAGTTAGTATGCTGATGTAGCCCAGTAAGAAGTGAACCATCTTCGTAGTACAGAAAACCCAGGGTTAACGCTGAAGTTACCTGGATAAAATGAAATCCTTTTTCATAGTACAGGCCTCTATTGTCACTTTCATTTCCACCAAAGCTGGTAAAATTGATTTGCAATCGTTTATGCTTCTCAGCTGGATAGATTGACATCCCTGTCAGTTTAACTGACTTTTTGAATGATCAAGTCTTCCCTTAATTTTTTTAAGCATCCACAACAGTGGTTAGGACAGGAACATTGAAGTCATAGAAGTTAGTGGTAGATGCATGTAGCTATGCAAGCATTAAGTGTGTAAAATGCATGTGTGTATGTGAATGCACAACACCACACCTGCATGCAGTCTTAATTTTGTACAAATCAAAAGCAGCTTCAACCACAAATAGTTCCACTGTGAGTCAACAGTGTTTTGGTTTCAGTAAACAACCACCCTGTATGGTTTCATATAATCATGAAATTACACATTCTTATAGTCCCCTGGCTCTGACCCAAACACAAGTGCTAAAATACATCAAGTATACTGTCATAAGACCATTACATGCACTTAGGAAAGAAAATAAAAGAAATGAATGACTGTTGGGTGTTCTTTCTGTTTACCTCTAATCATTTCCTTCTGTTTGAACCCGCCACCAAATACTAGGACCTGAAAGAACAAATAAGACTACATGAGATAAAATGTAATTGATGCCCATGGCAGCATTAAGTCAGCTAAATTTTAAAAAGCTGCTTTCATGCAAAAACAAAATGATTCCACCTTTCAGCTCTATAATACCCCAAAACAGAGTTTTAGACATTTAACTATGACATACTTGTACAGTGACTAATATTAGTTTATATTAGTGTGAATTTTGTGTGGTATTATTCCATGACTTTTGTCTTTTCAATATTACCCTTAATGAAAAGACACACACACACACAAACACACACACACACACACACACACACACACACACACACACACACAAACAGCATTTAGCTGCAAAACAAAAATAACAGCACTAGAAAAGAGTAATGTTGCAATATGTGAACCACATGCATTTGACATTTTTCATGCATTTGATAATTTTCTTTATTTAGAAATTAAAATGTTCTCTGTGGCTTCTAAGCAAAACAACTGAACCCTTAATTGAAATTAGCCTAAAAGTAGACAATTCAATTCAATTCAATTTTATTTATATAGCGCCAATTCACAACAATAGTTGTCTCAAAGCACTTTATATTTTAGGGTAAAGACCCTACAATATTAGACAACAGTGGGAAGGAAAAACTCCCTTTTAACAGGAAGAAACCTCCGGCAGAACCAGGCTCAGGGAGGGGCAGCCATCTGCCGCGACCAGTTGGGGGTGAGGAGAAACAGAAGACAGCAAATCTCTGTATTTCTGTACATTGATTGGCGGCCACAAGCTTGTGCACAAAAGCTTTAAAGCTATCTGCTTTCATAGACACCAGCTGAGGTTAGAGTTCTGATAGCAACATTTTATCTCTCCATCCCCTCCGTGTGACAATGAGGTGAGCTGGAGAAATGTGTTTTTATGTGGTGACTTGAACCCTAAACAGTACTTAAGCTATCTCAGTGATTGCCATGCAGTGAAGAGCGCACTCTCACACCAGCATCACCCCACTATCACCTCCAATCCTAAATTACAGGAATGGTTACCACGCAGTCTCCAACAACAGCCTGCACTTGTCTCTCTATTGTGAGCCTTCACTTGCGTCAGCACACACCCATAACCACCACAGTCAAAGGACCCCTTCTGCAACGCACCATGACTCCTCAGGTCAGAGGTCACCTGTGGCCTCTGGTCTCCACGACGACAGCCTGGCAGTCCCCAAGACTGGGCCGGAGACCCCCCCTCCAAACACAGACACTCAAAGAGAAACAGCTTTTGTCCCCAACTTCTGTGCATCAAAAAAGAGAGCCCAGAGTGCGAGCTTCAGCCCAAACATTTACAACCGTGCAGGCCAAACACTATTCAGGGCACCGCAGTGGAAGTGCAGACCACCAAAGCTGCAAAGTGACAAGAGACAAATGGCAAAAAAAAAAAAAAAGTAAAAAATATGGGTCCACCAGTCTCCCTTCTCTCCCGCAGTGAAAACATTGCAAACGCCAGGGTAACACTGAACTGTAAGGATTAACCCTGATTTAGGAGCTAAAAACTTTTGGAGAGCAACACTGTGTCCGTTTAACGGCTTTAATCTGCACAGGCGAGCTTATCATCAAGTGGTGTGCTTTCAAGTTTAGTCTGCACCATTTTTTTTTCCTTTTTTTTTTTTTTTATCATCGCGGACCACAACACGCCATGCACTGACACAAATTCCAGCTGCAGCGCTGCATGCGCAGCAGTGGAAGCGGATCACAGAAAGATTAGGAAAAAACTGGCGCTCACCATATTCTGCATGCAGGACATCTCTTGGACCAGCACAGACACTCTGCTGCAGTTCTGTATCTCGGTGGATCTAAAGAGGAAATAAACGTTTCGCGTGGCTCCCCGGAGTATTTTCCAGTACTTTAGTGCGGAACAGACGGCGTTCGGCCGGCGTGGAGAGAGCGGAGCGCAGACTGGGACTGTGTCTTTTCCCTCTCAAAGGTTTGAACAGCGGAGAGCAGAATGAGAGGAAACACGAGAGGCAGGGAAACATGCGCCTGTCCTGTCCCCCGGTAACTACGCTGACACACTTAACTGTGAGGAGAGACAGCGCCATCTACCGACAAGTAGGTGCGCCGCATGAAAAACAGAAAACACTTTGAATTGATACCAGAGCTGGACTACCAAAGAGAACGACCATCCTAAGGGCCCCCTCTCAGGTTTATTGGTTGTCAGTTGTTTGTGGTAATCTGATATCTGCTGCAAATCTGAAAATTTGCAGCAGATATCGGCTGATTTAAGTTTAACCATAAACTAACCTCTCAGGTGATATCACTGTATGTTGTATGCTGGTTGATCTGTGGGACTCTGCCTGGTACAACTTTACTGTAGATATGCTCCCTGCATAGTGTGTACTTTGGAGACAATAGGAAGTAAGATATGGAAGACAGGAAGGTAGAAAAGGGAAGTCATAGTGAGGGGATCAATAAAGTCCCGTCTCCACTGATTATCTCTTAACACCCATCCATCCATCTTCATAACCACTTATCCAGTTCAGGATCCCAAAGGGGCTGGAGTGTATTTCAACAGACACTGGGCAAGAATCAGGGTACACCCTCCACAGGGTGGTATCACAGTAATCACAATATTCATTTAATAATACATTGAATAAACCGCATTGTTATCAATTTTCTTTGGTGCATGCACTGATGCATTGCATATCCTTTTGTTTATGTTTGGCAGGATCTCATAAATAATCAGAGAACTGTAATAAAGAATGTAAAACGTTTAATATACAAATATTTATCCAAACAAAAAAAAATTCTGTTATCATTACAATGCAGTGTGCTATCAACGAAGGGAGAACACGTCTTGTTGTGATCATGTATTCATTGATAAAATACCACTTCATACTCTGACAGAGCAAAATGACCTGATCTCCACCATCTTTTTCTCTCAGTAATTGTCATCCAGCTGTGCATCCAACTTATGGTTTCTTAGGTTTGGCTCTAGCGACCACTTTAACGGTGGTGGACACTGATTTGGCTCCTTGCAGGTTGTGAGCAGTGCAGGTGTACGTTCCCTGGTCCACGTCTCTGACCTCGTCCACCTGGAGCACAGACTGAGACTGTTGCTGAGCTGCTCCTCCACTGACTAAACTGACACTCTCCTGTGTGTACAGAGGTCTCCCAATCTGGAAGAAGCAAAGAGCAATGAGCTGTCGAGTTTGCAGTTTACATCCTCTTGACTCATCAATAAGTGTCTAAATTATTATAGCTCTTTCTCAAGGGGATAAGGTTCAGACAGTCCATAGGTTGAATGCTTTTTGACTAATAATGAACTTGCTAAAAAGGCAATGCAAGCTAAATTGACTGAAGATATTTGCCAACTGCACTTTTTTTTTTTGCTTAGCTTTTCATTTCACAACCGAAAATTCTTGTTCCTAATGTATCACAAAATTACTCATTTGTGAAGTATTAATAATAAAACCATAAAAACTAAGTTACAAACTAATTAAGTTTGCACTTAAGTATAACAGCCCTCTTTCCATGAGTGTCTGACCTGCTGTCCTGGGTAATCCCAGGTGAACTCTATGTTCACGTTTCGTTCTCCCAGCACAGAGCAGCTGACACGCAGGTTCTCTCCCATAGCCACTGTGCCCGATGACGCCTGGATCACTGGAGCAGGAGGAGCCCTAGGGTCTGATCGAATTTTGAAAAAGCTGAATTGGTCAATAAGTTGTATTTAAAATAGCAATTGCAATATAAACGTTTCAGCATTGAATAACATGAAAATTAGTGTAGAAGTTCAAGGTAAAAGGCGAAAAAAGATATTTTAAGGATGCTCAAAGATAAGACTCGTTTGAGTTCTGAGCACTGAAAAAAATCTGACGTGCCAGCTGATTATTTTCTTTTAGCTGTCCGAAATCCATGCTGAACATATATAAGACAGAAAAACAGTAAATTTGCATTGTTTTTCCCTGCTGTGTGTCTAATGTATGCTATATAGGCTGCACACCATGACAGCATGGACGCCTTACTGGGAGCACTCACAGTTGACATAGATGAGCATGTACTTGGTGGAGCTCTGCCTTAGGTTTCCCAGACTGGCAACACAGTACAAGGCTCCAGCATGATAAGGCTGAGGTCGATGGATCGTGAAGCCCTTCTTGACATTAAACGAGATCTCCATCCCGTCCACCGCCACCTCTGAAGGTGGGAACTCACGGTGCAGAGTTACTTTAGCCTCAGGGGACGTTACCTGGCAGGGGAGGACTGTAGGCCAGTTAGTTCTCAGCTGAATCACCTCATAATAGTCAGACGACGGAACAAATAGTTCTTGTGGATCTGGTTGGTACAGAGAGGAGATATGTCAGATTGATGATAAGATTATTAGGATGTAATAATGATTCCTATCAAGCCTGCAGTCCAGAGAAATGCATGCCTAAGCATCAATAAAGTTTATTCATCATACCTGGAATGAAGACAAAGACTTTAACAGCTTTGGTGTATTCCTTCCTGCAGTCAGTGTCTTCACAGTACATTGGGTAACATGTGTACTCCCCTGTGTCTACGCCAGTGGTGTTGACTAATGTCAGAACGCCATATTTCTCATGTTGGACAATTCTACACAGCCAAAGCAAAAAGGAGTGAAAGAACATACTTGTTCTTTAGCTGATAACTAAATCGTACTTTATGAGTAAAGATTTATGGACAGGGTAGCTTACCTGAGTCTCCCATCATCATCCTCCTTCAGGTATGGGGGGATGCTCCACTGCACAGGTTTGCTCCTGCACCTCAGCTCCAGAGTGTGTCCTGTCTGCACACTTATGGTCTCACCCACTTTCTTAAACTTACCTTTGTTTAGCACCTTTATTAGTCAGACACAGAACTGTACTTCAGTCATGAACATTCCCAATCAGAAAGTTCAGAAAGTTAACGTATAGCAGATGTAATACCTGAATGAGTAAGGTCTGTGCATGTGTAGCTTTGACCTTTGGTTTAATTGTTACAGCTCTGGACCCTTTATTTGTTGACTTCTCATGTTTTGGTTTTCTTGGCTTTGGTGTCCTCCCTGAAGCAGCCTTCTGTTTTTGGGCATCTTTTTGACAGTAAGATACACAATGAAACATATGCAGAGCATCTGTTTCATAATATTTTGCAAACAAAGACAAGATTGCTGCATGTGGGAAAAGTATCATTTTGGCTTCTAAGATAAACCACATTGTGCGACAGACCAACAGAAAATTGCCCTGCTTGGTAATTTTAGGAAAATCATATTCACAGAACTGGACAGCAAGGGAGTAAAGTCACTTACCTAACTCGAAGATTATGGCACAAATAAGGAGAGCAATGAGCACCAGCCTCCACTTTGACTCAAACAAGTTCACCAAAGGCATGACTGATGAGTTGATTGTTAGTTCATGCAGCTGAACCCAGAGAAACCTACACCAGAAACCAAAAGGAGAGAAGGCAAAAGAGAAGAGAGGAGGAGGGCAGAGCTTGCAAAGTGAGCAGCCTGCTGTTTACCAGAATCACGCAAATTCCTTTTCCTCAGAGTGGCATTAGTACCCTAAATTCCTCCAGTGTGGCTCAATGGAGGTTTTCAAGCCTGTCCGAACCAATGAGGGTCCAGACACTGAGGCCCCTCCATCTGGAATCGCACAGCCTGTTTGTTTAGCTGCTGGACTGCTAGCAGCATGAGTCTGACCCTCAAAAAACACTGCATGTAAAAGGAGCATTTGGTGTCTGATAAACCTTGTGTCCTACATAAACTGTGTTTCCACAGGTAAATTAAAGTACAGTCTTAGTTAGCTCTACACTAATATGCCCAAAACCAACCAACTAACCAAACAAACAAACAAAAAACAAACAGACAAACAAATAAACAAAAAAACCCCAAAGTTATACATGAAAGATTTGCACTTAAAATATTCAGTGGCCTATAGATGCTTAAAAAGACTTCCATGACTGCTAAATTCTAGCCTGCTGCACAGATTTTAAAGCCCTCTGAGAAAATTTTGTCAATACTTTTAACAAGTAACCCTGGGGGATTGGCACATTACTTAACAAAAAACCTCCATTCTGATTAAATTTATAACAGGCTGCGTGCAGTGGAAACAATGCAAAGCTTTCCTTGTGAGTGGCTAGCTAAGCCGTGATTTTGAACATGACACAGATAAGCTTCTTTGAAAGGTCCTTTTGTTCTCAGTGAACTCTAAATAGTGAGCCATCTCTGGTTCTTTGTCCAAGACTGCAGATGGAACTGGACTATAACAGTCATTTATTATTACCTTCTTTATCAGCATATCTTGCAAAAAAGTAACTCAGATAGTAGTCTTTTGTAAAACCTGATCATTTCTTTTAATTAAAGTATACATTGATAGTCATTTAATAAGCAATCGTGCAGTTTCCATATTGACACATAGAAAATTAAATCCCACAAAAGGATTTCTATATCAACATTGTAAAACAAAGCAAACTCAGGTTATTAAAATGATATGAAACTGAAATAAAAAAAATTTACATCATACATTTACACTGGATAGGAAAAGTGTAAACACGTTATTTCAGTGTTATAAAATGCAAATTATCTACAGATTCTTTTTGAGTCATTTTTTCTTTTGAAGAGGAGGTTTAGAAGCTCATTGATATAGCAACATATACAGATAAATATGATTAAAAACAATGTGAAAATTAGCAATAAGTGAAATTTTAACTTTGGACCTTTAAACATCTTAAAGGTCCAAATACAGTCATATGAAAAAGAAAGAGCGCACTCTTTCAGTTCACAAGTCTTATGTGTCAGGACATAATAAAAACAATCTGGTCCTTAGCAGGTCTTAAAATGAGGTAAATACAACCTCAGATGAATAACAACACAGGACATATTACACTGTGTCATTATTTATTTAACAAAAACTAAGTTAAATTGTAGAAGCTGTGTGTGGAAAAACTAAGTACACCCTTACTGCTTCCGTAGAAATTAAGAGGGTAAGTAGCAGCCAGGTGCTGATAATCAGATGCACTTGTTTAACTGATCATCAGCAAGTGTGAGCACCTCTATAAAAACAGACATTTTGGCAGTTTTCCGGTCTGGAGCATTCAGGTGTGTGTTAACACAATACCAAGGAGGAAACACATCAGCAATGATCTTAAAGAAGCAATTGTTGCACATCAACAAAGCCATTTCAAAACAATTTGAAGTCCATCATTCTACAATGAGAAAGATTATTCACAAGTGGAAAACATTCAAGACAGCTGCCAATCTTCTCAGGAATGGATGTCCCAGCAAATTCACCCCAAGGTCAGATGGTGCAATGCTCAGAGAAATTGCGAAAAATCCAAGAGCTACATCTCAGACTCTACAGGCCTCAGTTAGCATGTTAAATGTTATAGTTCATGATGGTACACTTACAAAGAGACTGAACAAATATGGCTTGTTTGGAAGGGTTGCTAGGAGAAAGTTTCTTCTCTCTAAAAAGAACATGCCAGCACGGCTTAGGTTTGCAGAGATACATCTGAACAAACCACAAGACTTCTGGAACAATGTCCTTTGGACAGATGAGACCAAAGTGGAGATATTTGGCTATAATGCACAGCACCACATTTGGAGAAAACCAAACACAGCATATCAACACAAAAACCTCATTCTAACTGTCAAGCACGGTGGTGGAGGGGTGATGATTTGGGCTTGTTTTGCAGCCACAGGACCTGGGCATCTTGCAGTCACTGAGTCGACCATGAATTCCTCTGCATACCAAAGTATTCTAGAATCAAATGTGAGGCCATCTGTCTGACAGCTAAAGCTTGGCCAAAGCTGGATCATGCAACAGGACAATGATCCCAATCACAGCAGCAAATCTACAAAAGAATGGCTGAAAAAGAAAAGAATCAAGGTGTTGCAATGGTCCAGTCAAAGTCCAGACCTCAACCTGACTGAAATGCTGCAGTGGGACCTTAAGAGAGCTGTGCATAAACAAATGTTTGGAAACCTCAATGAATCTCAGTGATGTTGTTCATCTGAGGTTGTATTTACCTAATTTTAAGATCTGGTAAGGACCAGGTCATTTTTTTTTATTGTGTCCTGATATATAAGACCTTAGAGTCAGTAGGGGGATGTACTCTCTTTTTACCATGACTGTACAAAAAAAAGCTAGCATTTCATTTTGGAAATAAGAATGTTTAGATACAAAACAAACTCCATTAAGATGCAGTAAACTGTCAGTGTGGAATAAAAGTTAACAAGTTATCTGTCCGTTTGCTTCAGAGCTGTCAGAAATTGAACGCTGCAGAAAAAGAGGAGCACCAGGGCATGTAAAATAGTGGTTGTAAGTTTAAAGCAGTTACTTATTGTAACATCTCAGTTTATGTTTTTTCACTCCACCTGAGCTCAGAATTTCTCTTCCTTAATTATATCCTTGTCTGTTTTGCTGCTGACTGTTTCAATCTCTGTCGGGTTGGTAATGAATCGCTTCCTCTGAACACTGTTACGCACTCCGTAGACAAAATAAATAAGTAACCCTGCAGAGAGAAGAGTGACGAGTTTCAGCAACTAACTCGATAAAAGCCTCAAACCTCTTGAACAAAAATATGGTCATCATACCTATTAACATCCAGACAGCATATCGTATCCACGTGTCACGGCCTAACTGCACCATTAGGTAGACATTGATGAGAGTACTCAGTAAAGGCAGAACAGGGAGTAAGGGTACCTGGGGAAAGAGAAAATGTCAAGATGTGAGACTTTTCTAACTGATGGTTATTAGAAATTACTTGAATGACTTCTTACCATAAACGATGCCTTTGTGGGATTCTGCGGGTGTCTTGAGATGAGGAACATGTTTACCAGCAGGATGAATGCAAAGATGCAGACAAGCACCATGCTCCATGCTTCCATGTTGGCCAGAGCGTCTATGGCTTGGCTCAGAGTGACACACAGTGCAACCACACATGCAACTGCAGAGGTAAAAAGGATGAAGGAAAAACTTCATGGTTGAGAAAGGCAGTCATGAACCTGTTGCTGGTCAAGAAAAGTAGTACACTGCTGCAGAAACATCAGTAAAGCAACAAGTATCTCAGTAAACTTTTTCTTACTTACCAGAGACTATAGTTAAGATCGTGACTGTTCGTGCAGTGGAAGAGTTGGGTGTTGACGGAGGCTTCAAGAATCTAAACTTTGTGTTTGATTCTGCGATCTCAAGGTCTGTGTCTTCAGATGAATCCACCTGGTACCTATAATGAAAAGGAAAAAATGAGAAGAAAAAAAAATCTGTAGATTTGTACAACACTGTAGGTATATAGCTGCAGGGCAAAAACAAATAAATGTACCTCAGTATTAGGATGCATATGGCCACGAGTGTGTAAGCAAACAGTGTACCAACGGACATCATTTCCACCAAGGCTTCCAGATCAAACAGTAGAGCCATGATGGCTAAAGACAGAGAGAAAAATGGAATGTAAAGTTACTTCTAGTCCATGAACTTCAACACCTGTAGGCCAAACAGAACCTCATAAGCAGCTGGTACAATGTATGGTCAAAAGTACCTGGCCATCTACACATTACACATACAGGAGCTGCTCAGCCATGGAAACCCATGCCATAAAGCTCCCAGCACACAGAGAAGGTTTGGAACTCTGCAGTTATTGAGTCAGCTGAGGGTTGGCGACTTTTACGCCAACTTGGCGACCCCGCTCTGTAACTTTACGTGGTCTGACACTTCGTGGCTGAGTTGCTGTGGTTTCTAAATGCTTCCACTTTGCAATAATACCACTTACAGCTGATCGTGGAATATCTAAGAGGGAAGAAATTTCACAAAGTTACTTGTTGAAACGGTGGCATCCTATAACAGTACCACGCTCAAATTCAGCGAGCTCTTTAGAACGACCCATTCTTTCACAAATGTTTGTAAAGGCAGACTGCGTGGCTAGGTGCTCAATTTTATACACCTTTGGCAATGGGACTGAAAACACCTGAATTCAAACATTAAGAGGTGTGGCCCAATATTTGTATCCATGTAGTGTATTTCTGGTGGCTAGGATCAGATATTTTGCTCAGGAGTTGTTAGACAGCAAAAACAGAAGTAAACATCATTAAAAGAAGTGAATATTGGATCTCATAGGTAAATTATGTGGAGGTCTTGTTTTTGATTTCATTACTTATACTACTGTACTTTTGTCCATATAGTGCACATCTGTACCTGCCACAACTCCAGATGCTATGGTAGCTATTGCTGGACTGCCTTTGGCTGTCACTTTGGTCAAAGGTTGGAAAAGCAGCCCGTCTCTCGCCATGGCAAACAGTACTCGGGGCATTGGGAACATGGAACCCAGCAGGCTGGAAAGACAAACAACAATATGAATTCTTTTATATCAAGTCTGCCAGCTTCTGCTTAATTTATAATCTGAAAGAGTTATTATTTCATGTCATTTCTACACTGATTTTTCAGCTCTACATAAAAGTTGCTTTGCTCCTCACTTGACCCTCTAAACCAACTAATTTAACTGATGGCTTGTTTTATACTAAAGAGTTTGCTTTTTGATTGATCATATAAGATGTCACCATTATCTTGTTAATGAAAAACATACCTTAAATTTTATTTAAAGGGAACTCAAATGATTAGTATCTTTGATGACAAAATGAGATTTATGATTGTCCCTTTGTTTTGTTTCTTGAAGCACTTCGAGCCCCGTCCTCTTTCATCTTTGGCAGAGAAAAAAGGTATCGCTACCATATTGTGGGGCTTGACCGGCCATCAGTCAGTGTTAGTATTTCTTTAGTTTAGTTACCAAGATTTCACACAAACATTCAAATAACATGGCACGTAGTCTTTTGTTGTCATATATTGCATTCTTTATTGGGGACCTTTTTTTAATAACCTGGGTGTACACATTTAGTTTGCAGTTCTGCCTTATGTTTATTTAATTTGCTTGCAATACATAACTTTTGTGCCCAAGCCCAAGACCTTCTCTGTTAATTTTTATTTAGGTGAGTGTTTTCAAGTAAACCTTAACTGTTTTCTTGTTTATTTAACCTCATTTTGAGTTGACTACTGTTTAGTAGCTTCTTTTCTATATTTCTTTATAATGCTTTGGATTTTTTTTAACATGTGTTGCAATTTTTCTGTTTAATTAAAGTCAGATTAGTTTCTGCACCTTGTGCACCTTGTGCCTTTCGGCTTGGTCTCTGACATGTATAAAATCAATGGAAGGCTTTTACAGTTCTTTCATGTTTGAGCGAAGCATTCACACAAACTGACTCACTCAGCATCAAATATTTAATGCTAAAGTCTACAGGCATATCAGCTCCTGGAGGCTGTACTTACACAGAGTAGGGATTTGAGCTTTAATCATCACATGATCCACAAACCACTACCTATAGTGTCATACCTAGTTGACAGGGCACACAGCGATCCCACAGCCACAGCGTATTTGGCAGGACCCCAGCCAATGTAGTCAAAGGCCACTGGCAGTGGGCTCTTTTCACTGAGCTGGTAGTAGGGCATCATGAGTGTGAGAGCAGCAGACACAGCAAAGTATGCCAGGAAACATATAAGCAACGAGACCACAATGCCAATAGGGACAGACTTCTTGGGGTTCTTCACCTCTTCTCCTGCAGAAAAGGAAACCAAGAAGTCAGTGACTCCCTTACAAGATAAATCTCCTGTGGGGGTCGGATTTTCAAATAAAAAGATAGCATTGTCACACACACACATGATAAAACCTGTAAAAAAAAAAATTAAACAATCTGTGGTGGAAAATTAGTTTTAAAAATGTAGGCTAAAAGAGTGACTGAGGTTAAAACTGTGAATTTTTGTGGCACATTTAAAAAATAGCTGTGCCATGAAACCAGTGGCCATACTCAATGCTACTTACTTAACATTTCCAATGTGCTTTATTAATTAGGGTAGAGGTAATACTTTATAATATTGTGATAGGAATATTGATCATTTACTCTTCTTTAGAAGGACACTATTATTGCGTCCATTATGACAATCACAATTTTTGTTTTTTTTAGTTTAATTTTTTGCATATTCTATTCTATTCTATTCTATCAACAAATTGTCTTTTCACCTGTTGTAGCGATGCAGTCAAATCCAACAAATGCATAGAAGCATGTTGCAGCTCCAGCCAGTGTTCCACCAAAGCCATAAGGGAAAAATCCACCCACTCCAAATATACTTGTTGCATTAGCAATATCAGTTGTGTTTCTGCAGCGATGAGAGAGCGTTACCTTGGGGTTATTTATAGCTAGATAACCAGGAGAGCAATAATACTGTAATTATGCAGGTCACGATTTTCCACAGGCACAAAGACAAACAGGATCATATTGCTCTTTGACTTCACTTGATTGTGTTTTTTTTTTTTTTTTTGATTACATGACAGTGTTGTTTATCACAGTCTCTTCGCTGATTTGCCAGTTGGAGATGTCTCCCTTGATGAATCCAGAAATGGCCACAAACAGCAGCACCAGGATGTTGATCGCTGTGAAGATCTTGTTGATCATCGTTGACTCTTTTACTCCAAATGCCAGCAGACCTTCATGGAAAACATGGTTAATTTGTATCTCTTGTACTGTTTTGTTGCCACCATTTACCAACACTTTTGCTGTTTTACCTGACAGTAGCAGGATGAGAACTGCCGCAAAGACATCTGGGTAAGGTGCTAAGCCAGGGAGGCCCATGGCTGCATTTTCTTCAAAGTATTTTGATATGACTCCCCCAATGAGGTCATCAAATGTCCCGCTCCATGCCAGTGCAACACTGGATGTCCCTGAGCAGATAGTGAAAGATGTAATAAATCAATTAGTCACGATTTACCTGGAGCCATAAACAAAAAGGACTTCCTACCCTCTTTATATCTCAGTATTTTGAACCACAGTCCTGATTTATGGGGTTATTAAAATCAATGTAGCAAGAGCTATAAAACAGAAATTATGATCTTAAGTGAAAAAAGCAGCAGGTAAGAATATGCTACGACAGCAGGTGAAAGGTCAGAAAGCAGTGTTACAGAGTCTCTTGATAGTGGTTGATCATTTATGAGCATCCGTGTGTGGTGAAAAGATTAAGTTAAGTTTATAAATTTCCTGTCTCACATATACAGGCAAGCGGGCAATCAATTAAGTATCACAGGAGGATGTAAAAGTCATTGAATAATAGATGATAATTTGCGCACACTTACCTATGACGTAGGAGAGTAGCAGATTCCACCCAGTGATAAAAGCAAGCAGCTCTCCCACCGTTACATAGCTGTAAAGGTATGCCGAGCCTGTTTTAGGAACCCGGGCTCCAAACTCTGCATAGCACAGCCCGGCAAATATAGAAGCCAGGGCGGCGATGAAGAAGGAGATGATGATGCTGGGTCCAGCAGTGTCTCTGGCCACCTCTCCAGAGAGGACATAGACTCCAGCCCCCAGGGTGCTGCCCACACCGAGGGCCACCAGGTCCAGAGTGGTCAGGCATCGGTTAAAGGTGGACTGCTCCCCCTCGGGCTCAAGGGGCTTCCTCCGGGACAGGCTCACCAGAAAGGACTTGACTATGTTGCGCGGCATACTTCTGTGTGTTTGAATCACGATAGAAGAAGAAGGAACAAGTGAGAGTGACGGAGTAAGTAAGTGGGACAAACAGTGACGGGTAAGGGGAGAGGAGTCAAGAGGAAAGGGGAGATCAGTGAATAACTGCCAGGTCAGTCCCACAGAGAAATTTTTTTTCTTCTAAGAAACATTATTTTCAAAGTCTTAGTATTTGTATTTGTGTAAAAAGAGAGCTGAACGCTACTGCAGTTAAAACTGAGGCATCAAAGAACACATGCAAACTATTAAGACTTAGATAATCAGTTTTTTTTAAAGCTTAATAATTATCACACAACAAATGACATGCTCCACTAATTTTTCACAGAACTAAAACTAAGGAAAACAAATTCACTCACCTCTTTTTTTTGTACCTCACCAGTGTGCTTAGAAGAGAGATTAAATAGGATCTGTCATTCAGATGTACTTCTTTATCATTCCGCTGATATGATAGTGCTGATACCTGAGATTTCAATGCCACCCACAGCACAGAAAACCACTCCCCTGCTTTGGGATTGCACTTTAATCAGCCTTCATTAACGTGCACAGTTACTTCCTTGAATATTTCTGAGGAATGCATGAAACACCTGAGCAAAGTGAGTGTTCTCACCTGAGCAATGCAGTATAATGGGCTGCCTTTGATCAACCACTGCCAAAAACAAATAAAATCTAATTTAAGGCACAGTGTGAAATAAAGATGATGTGATCTTTTGCTTATATTAAGGTAAATTAAACAAGGAGAGCAATGCACATATTCTTTCTTATTTGTTACTTTTCTTGTGAGTAACTCATGCTTGTAACTTAAGTCAGAGCTGTGGCTGATAATCTTTTCATGATTTTGCATTCAAGATAATCCAAGACTTTAAGGTACACATTTATGTGTAATTTTTAAGTTTGACCTTTACAGGAGAAACCAGTAAAAAAAAAAAAAAAAAAATAGACATTTCTGAACAGAAGAAACAGTAAGAAACACGTTTTTAAATCCTTAATGTCCA
>VUQI01000518.1:44060-55127 GCA_015106735.1 Paratilapia polleni | reverse complement strand
ATGCAACCAAGTTCATATTCATTTTTAAATAACACATTATAAATGTTTTAACTTAGGAAGTGTTCAGAAATCAATATTTGGTGGAATAACCCTGATTTGCAATCACAGCTTTCATGCGTCTTGGCATGCTGTTCACCAGTCTTTCTTGTGGTCCTTCATCCACACCTTGATCGACCTAGCTGTGTGGCATGCAGCATTGTCCTGCTGGAAAAACCAATCCTCAGAGTTGGGGAACATTGTCAGAGCAGAAGGCAGCAAGTTTTCTTCCAGGATAACCTTGTATGTGGCTTGATTCATGCGAAGAGCCAGGCTGAAGTTTGCAAAAGACCATAAGGATTGGACCATAGCGGACTGGAGTAAAGTCATCTTCTCTGATGAGTCTAATTTCCAGCTTTGTCCAACAGCTGGTCGTCTAATGGTTAGACGGAGACCTGGAGAGGCCTACAAGCCACAATGTCTCGCACCCACTGTGAAATTTGGTGGAGCATCGGTGATGATCTGAGGATGCTTCAGTAAGGTTGGAGTCGGGCAGATTCGTCTTTGCAAAGGACGCATGAATCAAGCCACGTACAAGGTTTTCCTGGAAGAAAACCTGCTGCCTTCTGCAGTGGTCTCTTAATTTTTTCCGGAGCTGTATGTCGTAAAATGTGACCTCTATGGGTCAAGGGCAGGAAGTGTTTGAACATTGGGTTTTCATCATGGTTTCCATTATTGGAGGAAGACCATCTGAAAGCCTCCATCCAACCTGTAATTTTTCTTCTTCTTCATCTTCTTTTTCTTTCATGTGCTCCCTTTAGGGGTCGCCACAATGGACCATCTGCCTCCATCTCACCCTCTGTCCCTTGCATCCTCTTCTCACACACCATTCATGAACCTTCTCTGTGGTCTTCCTCTTTTTCTCCTGCCTGGCAGCTCAATCTTCAACATCCTTTACCCAGTATATCCACTATCCCTCATCTGCACATGTCCAAATCATCTCAGCCTTGCCTCTCTAACTTTGTCTCCAAACTGCTCAACCTGAGCTGTCAATCTGATGTACTCATTTCTAATCCTGTCCTGCCTTCACCTCTGTAATTTCATATGAGTAATAATCCCCTCCTGCGGGTGGAAAACAATTATCAGTATTAGAGAATGCATTGTTGTTTCGTCTCATAAATGGAAACACTGCGAGTCAGTTTGGTCCTGATTGTATGAGAGGAGGCAGTGAAGGATGATATCAGCTGTTTTAATCAGTTCTACTGTTTCTGCTACTTAAAAAAAACAGTGTTTGGTACATGTTCCTTATCCTAGAGGAATATGGCGGCTAATGGCTAACTGATTTGTGGAGTTTTTCACAGTTCATGTAGTAAAATGTTTGTATTAATTTCATTAAATAGAATCATTAGCTGATTTAAAGTCATCTGGTCAAACCTGAGGAAGATATTTCAACCCACACCAAAGTCACCATGACTGTTTAGATGTGCATACCTAATGAAATGCAATGCAACACAACTAATTTCTACACTTAAATGTCAGCTTACTCATTATAGTATTTGAAACATGTCTCATCATATGTTTTATTATGATAATTATCACATTTATGCCCTGCTGGAGCAACACTATTCAGTGAAAACAGAGAGAAGAGAGATTCTGATTGACACAGTGGAACAAAATCTTTCACAGATAATCAGCAAAACATTCATGGGTTAAAGATCATGACAACAGGCCTCATTATGTGTTCTGCTTCTCTGTGTTCAGAAACAGAGTGATGTATGTTGCATCATGTATATTAGACCTGATTATCATCATCAGTACACTATATCTGACATCAGAGAGTCTGTAGTGAATGTGCTGGCCCATCCCTGTACAAATGACTTAAATAGACACACAATGCTGGATAAGATTATATGCTGAGATAAGTTCAGATACCTGCAGCTCAACTGACTCGGTTTGGGTAAAATGACACTGTAATGTTATCTGGGAACACTGCGCTGAAAAAAGATGCAACAAAACCAGTTTGTCCAAGAATGAAATCTAATTTGTTTGTGAACATAAGGGGAATCATATTATCACAGTCTGTACTGAAGAAACCTGTGCTGCACAGATTACATGCCAAAGAAATCAGCAGGATGAGGAGTTACTCTGTGTAGCTTACATTGGAGATAAAAAATCAACTGTTTGTGACCTACATAGGACCAGGCCTGCACATGAATTTAAGCCCAGCTAAATGTAGCTTGTGTTTTTTCGTGTTTACTTTTAGGTATTGCCTCTGGCTCTGTTACCTGCAATTATGCACAGTCCCACTACTCATTTACTTGAATATTTCCAGTTTAGCTGGACCTTTTTGGCAATGAAGTGTCAGCACTTTAAGGGTTAAACTGGAGCCTGAGAAGCTTTTCTTTATTCATGTCTAAGTAGGGTATTTTTTTTTTTTGTTTGTTTGTTTGTTTTTTGAAGTGTTGAGAAATGTAATAAGTCATGATTGGCTGTGTGCTAAACTGACAGCTTCACAGCTCCTTGAAAAGTCTTCCAAAATGCCACAGCAAAAATATTAACCGGTACTAGAAAGAGATCATATTTCTCCCATATTAGCTTCTCTTCATTGGCTCCCTGTTAAATCCAGAATTGAATTTAAAATCCTTCTCCTCACATACAAAGTCTTGAATAATCAGGCCCCATCATATCTTAAAGGCCTCGTAGTATCATAATTTCCCAATAGAGCACTTCGCTCTCAGACTGCAGGCTTACTTGTGGTTCCTAGAGTTAATTGGAGGCAGAGCCTTGAGCTATCAGGTGTGTCTTCTATGGAACCAGCTCCCAGTTTGGATTCAGGAGACTGACACCCTCTCTACTTTTAAGATTAAGGTTGAAACTTTCCTTTTTGATAGTACTTATAGTTAGGGCTGGATCAGGTGACCTTGAATCATCCCTTAGTTACGCTGCTCTGGGCTCAGGCTACTGTGGGACTCCTTCTCCACTCACCTCACCTAACTTTTGTCTTCTCTCTCCTACGGTTTGTGTTATCTGTGTTCTCTCTATGCTCTGCTTTTATCTCTCCTCTTTCCTCTCACCCCCCTGCTGGTCACAGCACATGTTAAAAGGGAGTTCTTTTTTCCCACAGTCGCCAAGTGCTTGCTCATAGAGGATCATCTAATTATTGGGGTTCTCTCTCTAATATTGTAGGGTCTTTACCTTACAATAATTGCTGCTATGTAAATAATATTGAATTGAATGTACCACTAAAAGCTCAAAATTTTCACCTGCATGTCAGTGTTCAGTTTACTGATCTAAACACTGTATTTTTCTGTGGTATGTTATGTTCCAAATTTGGCTCGCTGAGGCCCCTCTAACTTCCAAAAGATTAAAAAAAGAGTGTAAAATGTCAGTTGACTATGAAGAAGTATAGATGAGAAAGTCAGATGTGTTTCTGCATTCAGCGAACATTATCTATGTCTAAATAAGTGAGACTTAATAAATAAATAATGTAAATAACTGTGAGCAATGTGTGTTGAAGTGTAAATGACAATAGCATTTGAAAGAATAGTGAAGTCTGCCAAAAATGGGGCTCATCATCTTTTTATTATTATATTATTATTACACTTTATTAATTTTGTTGTAATTAAACCCTTTTAAAAGTCTAGTTATTTCCCAAAATGTTAAAATGCAGTAAAAACAGAAGTACATAATAATAATAATTATTGCCAATTTGCAGATTTTTACAGTCATCAGTCCAAAGTAGGACAAACTGAAAACACCAGATGGCAACTGTAGCAAAATTCAAGAGGAAAAAAAACTGTAATAACAGCCTGATATCGGCCTTATTAAAAAATAGATTATCTTCTGGATCCTTCTGGGCTGCATACACACCTCAGAAAATGTTGGTTATGCTGAAGGATTTTCAATATTTTCTGCATCATGCTTTACAATGAAAATATAGGCCATGTACACCGATCAGGCATAACATTATGACCACCTGCCTAATAGTGTGTTGGTCCCCCTTTTGGTGACCATACGCAACAAACTGCGATGCACTGTGTATTCTGACACCTTTCTATCAGAACCAGCATTAACTTCTTCGGCAATTTAAGCTACAGTAGCTCGTCTGTTGGATCGGACCACACGGGCCAGCCTTCGCTCCCCACGTGCATCAGTGAGCCTTGGCCGCCCATGACCCTGTCGCCATTTCACCACTGTTCCTTCCTTGATGATGATGATGATAATGATACAGAAAACATGCACATCTCTTTTATCCCAATTTGATCACTTTTAATTGACAATCATATCACAAAATAAATATTGAAATGTGTCAAACTGTACATGGAGAAGCACAAATGTATAATTTACAATTTGCACGTGTGATTAGAAAAATTCAGACCACTGATATTCTTCTATTAACTGACATTGAAGTAGTTTTAACCTCCAGTCTTTACCAGGTGGGATTATCCTCAGTAAACTGGTAATTAATGCTGTCTTTTTCTTCTTCTTCTTCTTCTTCTTCTCTAGGCTGCTCCTTTAGGAGTCACCACAGTGGATCATCTGCCTCCATCTCACCCTATCCCTAGCATCCTCTTCTGTCACACCAACCCTCTGCATATTCTCCTTCACTTTACTTCCTCTTTTCCTCCTGCCTGGCAGCTCCATCTTCAATACCTTTTGTCCAATATATCCACTATCCCTCCTCTACACATGTTCAGACCATCTCAACCTTGTCTCCAAAACACTCAACTTGAGCTGTCCCTCTGATGTATTCATTTCTAATCCTGTCCATTCTGGTGACTCCCAATGAAAATCTTAGCATCTTCAACTCTGCCACCTCCAGCTCAGCCTCCTGTCTTTTTGTTAGTGTCACTGTTTCCAAATCATACATCATAGCAGGTCTCGCTACCATCTTGTAAACCTTCCCTTTCATTCTTGCTGCTATCTTTCTGTAACAAATCACCCCTGACACTCGTCTCCACCCGCTCCATCCTGCCCGCACTCTCTTCTTCACCTCTCTTGTGCACTGTCCATTGCTTTGAATGGTTGACCCCAGGTATCATCCACCTTCCCTATCTCTAGTCCTTGCATCTTCACTGTTACACCTATCTCCCTCTCATTCACACACATGTATTCTGTCTTGCCTCTACTGACCTTGCAATTAATGCTGTAAAATCTTTAAATACATACAGCTGTTTCAGAAATAAAATACATATCTTATGATCTGCATCTTTCAGGCCACAGTGGGGTTTTTTACAATAATTCCTTCAGAAACTGCAAAAATGTAATTCTGACAGACGCTATCCAGTGCTTCAAAGACTGCATCTGGCATGTTTGAGTGATATGATGTTTGTGCCATATGGCTCAGATTTATATGTTTTATTTACAAAAAGTGCAGTTGCTGTGAAACTGTATGTATGTCCGTACATCTCTGACTTTTGGCGATATTTTCCATGACCATCTCTGATCTCTGTGCAGTGGAGTCTACTGTTTTTCTGCAGCCACTGCATACATTTCATCTATTTTCTCCTGGTACATCTTCACAACAATGGGCCTCCTCAGTTTCATGGTGGGTCCTGCAAAGACAAAAACAAGAAAAGCAGGTTAATTTGATCTAAATCTCATGAAAAGGTTCACTTTCTGCTGAGCTGCAGGCACACAATAACAACATTTGAACTGCTGGAGAGATTAAATTGCTGTTTGGAAGGCAGTCTTGTCACAAAACTATGACATGACCTTGATTCAAAGTTGATTAACAGCAGGTTAAAAATTAAAAGTAGCCGTGGATACTTCCTCCTTCCTTAATAACAATACTACATGTTAACCATTGCTCCAGATATCACAAAAAAAGAAAGCAAAGTAAATTTTAGATAGCTGACCCAGTTCTCCTGCAGTGATGGAGAAGTCTCGCTCCAGTATGACCCACTTCTGGACCTTCTGGGCGTTTGACGTTGATCGGGCGTTGACACGCTCCACGCCCGCCTGAATGGTATTGTAAATAGCCGGCTCCTTATTGGCTATAATCTCTGACACCTTGGTTGCTGAGATGCTGTGCTGCCGGCAAAAGTCCAAAGCCTCTGGGCTCAGCTCATCTGTGGGCTCGCCGTTGTCGTCCATGACACACTGTGGAAACAGAGGTGGTTACTGACTTTGTTTTGTTTATGTGGCAGCTGCGACTGTCTGCGGGAATAGAGAATCACTTACTTTAAGTGTGAGTAGCATGGAGAGGAACTTGAGCTTGTCACCAATCAGCATCGCATTGCTGATGATGGGCAGCTCAGACTTCACTGCATCTTCGATGGGCACAGGAGGGATGTTTTCACCACCAGCGGTGATGATGAGCTCTGTGCAGGAGAGACAGAAATAGTCACCTGTTATTAAAATGGATATCTGAATGTAAATTTGTATCTTGAAGAATGACTAGCAGTGAAAATATCCAGTTATCACAGTTACTTCCTCTGTGTCCTAAGGCTTAACTTGTCTGGTGTCTACTCACTACACAAAAATGTGATGATACAAAATTGAAATATAAAATGCATAAACTGTTGCCACAGGTTTTTCTTCCCTCCTGGATATTCCATGATCAACTGTAAGTGGTGTTATTGCAAAGTGGAAATGTTTAAGAACCACTGCAACTCAGCCACGAAGTGGCAGACCACGTAAAGTTACAGAGCAGGGTCACCAAGTATTGAGGCGCATAGTGTCTAAAAGTCTCCAATGTTCTGCTGACTCAATAACTGAAGAGTTCCAAACCTCCTCTGACATTAACATCAGCACAAAAGCTGTGCACCAGGAGCTTCATGGCATGGGTTTCCATGGCCAAGCAGCTCCTGTAGGTGTAATGTGGCAGCAACCCAGTACTTTTGTCCATATAGTGCAAGTAATCTTCAAGCTATGTGTCCTCTTCAAAATAAAAGTTGCCCTTGCCGGTGCTATTTTTCACTAGAAGAGTAAGATGTTAATGCTTGTAGTGTTCAATGATCGGTTGAATGATTTATAGAAAATTAACTGATGACGCCAGCGGCTATTTTTTTTTTCTATATCTGTTTCATCCTATGCTACATTTATTTCTTATTGGATTTACAGTAATTATGAGTTCCCAGCTTATACTGTATTGTATATTGCTTATTTAACACCAAAGGCTGTTAAATATAGAACAAATTTAGTAAATACAATGTTAGATAATGTTGTTTTTATGTGTTCTTTAATGAAGTAAAGTCATAAGGCAGCACTAAATATCAGAACAAATATAAAGAAGAACATTTTATGGGCACAACGCCACAGTTTCCAGTCAGTTTATAGACAAAAGGATAAATACACACATGAATGAAAATTAATCAGTAATAAATGCAGACTTTTGTTGTTTCCTGTTGCTCAGTTTTTATGTGTTAAAATGCTTGTAAGAGTATGAGCTATACAGACATACATCCAGTTAAATTAAAGCCACATAAGCTTAGCGTGTGTCAGCTTTTAAACTGTTGGGTTCAGATTTAAACATTCCTGGGTGCAGAAACTATGTGGAAACCTTTGTGCAACAATGTTGTCCACTTGTTTCTACAGATACTATAAGTAAAGTTTAACTAGCCAACAATAACCATGCCATGTTTGTCTCAGTTCATCTGAGGTCTGACAGGGGCTGAGCTGATAAAGTATTATTAGGTTAATACTTCAACTATTGTTAAAGTTGAGGTAGTTTTAACAACTTTATATACACTCACTGGCCACTTTATTAGGTACACATTGCTACTATTGGGTTGGAGCCTCTTTTGCCTTCAGAACTGCCTTAATTCTCCACTGCAACAAGGTGCTGGAAACATTCCTCTGAGATTTTGGTCCATACTGACATGATAGCATCACACAGTTGCTGCAGATTTGTCGGCGGCACATCCATGATGTGAATCTCCCGTTCCACCACATCCAAAAGGTGCTCTATTGGATTGAGATCTGGTGACTGTGGAGGCCAATTGAGTGCAGTGAACTCACTGTTATGTTCAAGAAACCAGCTTGATATGATCTGAGCTTTGTGACACGGCGCATTATCCTGCTAGAAGCAGCCATCTGACCCTACCATCCAAATGTCGCAGCAGAAATCGAGACTCATCAGACCAGGCAACATTTTTCCAATCTTCTGTTGCCCAATTTTGGTGAGCCCATGCAAATCGTAGCCTGAGATTCCTGTTCCTAGCTGACAGGAGTGGCACCTGGTTTGGTCTTCTGCATACCTTGGTTGTAACTAGTGGTTATTTTAATTAGTTAGTTGAAGCAGTCTGACCATTCTCCTCTGTCCTTTGGCATTAACCAGGCATTTTCACCAAGAGAACTGCCGCTCACTGGATATTTTCTCTTTTTCAGACCATTCTCTGTAAACTCTAGAGATGGTCGTGTGGGAAAATCCCAGTAGATCAGCAGTTTCTTAAAAACTCAGACCAGCCCATCTGGCACCAACAACCATGCCACATTCAAAGTCACTTAAATAAGCTTTCTTCCTCATTCTGATGCTCGGTTTGAACTTCAGCTGGTCGTCTTAACCACGTCTACATGTCTAAATGCATTGAGTTGCCGTGTGATTGGCTGATCAGGTATCTGGGTAAACAGGTAGTTGAACAGGCGTACCTAAAAAAAGTGGCTGGTGAGTGTACACTTATATATTGTGGTGCTGTGGTTTTTAGCAGAGGGGTTAGGGCTCTCCAAAGGGTTATAACATAAATCTGAGATGTCACTGGATGATTAATCAGATAAAAGGAGAAAAAAAAAAAAGTTTTTCAGACTGTTCTTACCTCTTTGTTTTCTAAGTGAGATGTTGGAGAATTTTAGCTCTTGGGCCATGAGCAGTAAGTTTATTGGATGGAAGAAGCTTTTTTTCATGAGGTGTCACACGTTTAAAAGGTTGAAAATTGTTAGTTTAACTTTTGAACTTGTGTTGAATTTCATAATTGAGCTAGATATATAGGAAAGTGGGTTTGAGCTGGTTTAGAAATGGGATCCCGTTCCATTTTTTTCCATTCATGCTACCTTTCATAAGCTTGTCATAAACTTAGCACAAAAAGTAAGGAAATTTGTGTTTGGTCGATTATTTCTTTGTTGTAACAATGCTTCTTGGCAATAAATCTCATACTGTTGTCATACTGTTGGAAAGCCTGTTTATTTCCCTTTAAATGGTGCCACATTTGTAAGGAAATGCATTTGTGGGTTGAAGAACTTGCCAAACAGCTTATTCTGCTATTGACTCTTGTTTTGAGCTTCTGATACCCCAGGTGCTGACAATCAGGTGCCTGATTGGCACTTGATTAGCAGCACCTGTGAGCATGAACCCTGCTACAGTGGTCAGTTGGTGTCTGCTCCAAGCATGCCACATTTGACTAATCTGGATAGAGCCCGTGCCATAGGGCAACTTCAAGTTGGTGACCAGCATGAGGAGGAGGTGCCAGGCTGTTGTGGCTGTGTATGGTTCTTCCACATGCTACTAAGGCCCCTGTTGGTTAAATGAATAAATTGTTGATTTGCCAACATGTCTTGTTTCTTCAGACTTCAATTCAATTTCCTTACTTTTTGTGCTAAGTTTATGACAAGCTTAAGAAAGGTAGCATGAATGGAAAAAAATAATGGACTATGTGGTATTATTACCTGCATACATGTTATTTATTCCCCCTTGTGTGCCACAGAAAAACCATTAGTATTTATTTATTAGTAAATATCATCCTATTTGGTGATGGGCCAGTAGCAGCAACATGGCCCATACTGGCCAATAACAACATTCATCCGATATATTGGTGCATCCTCCCAAGAAGTCCAGAAGGGTCGCATCCATTTTTATATTGAAAAGCTGATAAACGTGTCATGTTTATTAACAAAACTACTCTTAAATGCCTGTTTTGGTGCATTTTCCCCTAAACTCAGAGCCACTGCTTACCCTTAATCCTTCCTGTGATATACAGAAAGTCTTGCTTGTCGTGTCTTCCCAGGTCTCCAGTGTGCAGCCAGCTGTCCTCATCCAAAGCCTCTGCTGTTTTGTCAGGCATGTTCAGGTAGCCCATGAAAACGTTGCGACCCCAGAAACAGATCTCTCCGTTCCCGTCCTCATCTGGATTCACCAGCTTTGTCTTGCAGCCTAGCATCACCTTTCCACAGCTGAAAAGACAATTCAAAAACTCAGTGATGTGCTCATGGAGGCTTGACGTGGCCAAAATCTGCAGTGCAACTGTAATTAGTTTAGCACATAGAAATCAGAGGTTAATATATACAAATCTGTCTTATTTGAGATCATTTAAACAGATGGTTCTCCTCCTAAAAACAATTTAATGTCTGCTTGCACTCTCCTGCAAAATAAGTAATAATGAAAACAACCTCATTTGAATAGCATGTGGAAATATACAGCCCAAAGTGGTATAAAAACAATGGTAGGACAAAATCAAAACTGAAAAAAATACAATACAACAAGATATGTAAAATAATATCAGTAAAAGCTTAAATTATCCTCAATATTCATTTGAATTAAAAGCCAGATTAGAAAGGTTAGTCTTTAATTCCTGTTTAAAACCTCCAACCGAGTTTCATTTCTAAAATCCAGGGAGTTGAGGAACTGAGAGTTCTTGTAGGATTGTAGGTTTTATAAAAATATGGAAGGACAAGATAAAGAAAGCTGTTGTCATATGATCTCATTTTTGTAGCAGTATAACTCCTGGCTCTAGGATTTTAAATTTACTGTAACAGGACTTTTTAAATTCAGTAAAAAGTGAGGTGCTGTAAGTTAAATATTTTAATATGCTCGGACAGACATCTTAATATTGTGTAGGCTTTGACCTCTGTCTCTGAGTCTTTGATTTCTGATCCTTTAGTCCAAATGAATCATCCTCATTTTTATATTAGTCAGGCAGTACGACTCCCTGACTAATATAGAGCTGTGGTTGTCTCATGAAAAAGAGATATACAATTGTGCATCATCTGCAGACTGCAGAGATATTTGAAACAGCACTTACTAATAATGGATAAAAGGGGACAGAAATCTTTAAGGAACATCGTATCAAATCTGTAACAAATAAACTAACCAAAAATATAGTGTATGACAAAAAAAAAAAAAAAAAACAAAAAAAAAAAAAAAACCAAAAAAAAGAG
>VUQI01000518.1:28427-44040 GCA_015106735.1 Paratilapia polleni | reverse complement strand
ATAGTGTATGACAAAAAAAAAAAAAAAAAGTCAAGCAGATAAAAAAGTCCTACAGAAAGAGTCCAGTTAAGGAAAGGCTACAGAAAAACGCTGCTGGTTGTTTTACAATTTTATGGATGTTTATATGGTTTAAAATGTAGGCAGATGTCTCCTCAGGTTTTTAGGACCTTCTTTATATGCTTTGATGTTTGTCTTCATATTTTAAGTGCAGTCATATTTGTCCTTTTGATTTTACAGTGCGTTTTTATTAATGTAGAGCAAAGGGAAGCAGCACTGTGCCAAGACAAACTTCCCCTTCAGGACAATAGAGTTCAATTTACTTTACTGCTCTATTATTAAGCTATTAGAAAGTTTGTATTTTGCACTCAGGCTCGATTTAAGGTTGTTATAAGTTCTTGGTAATATAGACTTTACCCTGTCATTGCTTTATCCAGTGAGCAATGACAGCCCTGTCAGCACTGGATCACATGGGTACTTGTTGGCAACACAGTAGTTCATCCATAGAGAAATATGGGGCAGGTGTTTTCAACACCAAGGAACAGACATAGTTAGCAAACTTTTTTTTTTTTCCTCGGGAAACAAAGCTAGAAGCTGCAAGTTTCCAAAATACAAGTTAATGTAGAGTATAATGTACCATGTATGATTGATAAACTACAACCATCTATCACCTTCAACATGACATTCCTTGAATACCTGCATTACCTACAGTGCAACAGTTCAGTCACTTTGCTGCATTTGCTACCTTGTGACACGGTATTCATCAATGGAGACGGTGTGGGGGCCGGAGCTTTCACTCATGCCATATAGCTCCTTCACAGGGATGTTCAAGCTCATGAAGTAATCCAGAGTGTCCTTGGTGATGGGAGCAGCTCCAGTGCAGCATAACCTGCAGCGGTCTAAGCCCAGAGCAGCACGCACCTTCTTGAAGACCAGATTGTTAGCCAGCATGAAGCCCCATGGCACCCGATTCTCCCTGTAAGCCAAAAAATAAAGTAAAATTTTAACCAAATTATTGAGGATATTTTTTAGGAATGATGAACTGTGCCTAAAATTAAACATTTTCAGCTGTGGTAGCAGCATGGTAAAGATGGCAATAAAGTTTTGTCAGCTGGTCCTCTACTCCAGAAAGACATCTCAACAAGTACTGAAAGGATTGCCATGAAATTTGGTGTTAACATTCAGGCCCCCTCAGGATGATTTGTAAGCACTTTGGTGATCCCCTGACACAAAAGAAGTGTAGCAATATTATTAGCATGAAACTATCCAACACTTTGGTGTATATGAAAAAAAAAAATTCACCTGATGACCTGATTAGTAACTTTGATTATCATTCAAACATAGTGCTAACATAACATAAGACTAAATATATAAATATTAGAGAAATTTGTGATCCAACAGATTATTAAACTTCATGTGTTAAGGCCCCACAACCTCCTGCAGTGGTGCTGTGAGCTCTGTCTGTGGCACAGGCTTTCCTGAGTGAAGCTGAGTGGCATTGATTGTAGTGCAATACACCTGGCCAGTGCTGTGCATGTCTATTTAAACTCACCTTTCCTGCGTTTTTTAAAATTAAATATCTCCACTGATAACTATTGTTATTAATATATTTTAATATGTATTTTAGTAATGTATGTTTAAGTCTTAATTACGCCCACCTTTCTTTTTTTTTTACTCTCTTTCTCCTTTTATTTCTTTAACCAACACAAAGCAAATCAAAGTCACCTGACCGCTGACCAACTTCAGACCCTGAGGCTCCTTCTTTAGGGTCTGCAGACCTGACTGGCCTCACCTTATCCTGCGGCCCTGGTTTGGGACTTGTTTCTACCCAGCACTCGTTTTTTCTCTGTCTCTTCCTGTCTCTTGCCTTATTTTGTATTTTTACTATTCTGATCACTTAATTTTCTTCCTCTTACATCTTGCACACATTTCTTAATGTTTATACCAGTTTCTCTTGTTTCTATAAGTATTCTGAGTACAGTCTTAACATTTGGGGGCTTGTCCGGGTTACTCCCTACCGAAAGACCAATCCACTTAAGTTTAAATAACAACAGCTATCAAAATGAGGTTAATATGGCAATTCTGTAATATGTAAATACATAGTTTCAATACAGTTGGTGTCTCAGTGCCATGGGGTGGTCAAGATTTTTGCCATATTAGTGAACATAAAGTGATACACTATATTGCCAAAAGTATTCACTCCTCCATCCAAATCATTGAATTCAGGTGTTCCAATCACTTCCATGGCCACAGGTGTATAAAATGAAGCACCTAGGCATGCAGACTGCTTCTGCAAACATTTGTGAAAGAATGGGTCGCTCTCAGGAGCTCAGTGAATTCCAGCGTGGTACTGTGATAGGATGCCACCTGTGCAATCGTGAAATTCGTCCAGTCGTGAAATTTCCTCGCTACTAAATATTCCACAGTCAAGTGTTAGTGGTATTATAACAAAGTGGAAGCGATTAGGAATGACAACAACTCAGCCACAAAGTGGCAGTAAAATCACAGAGCAGGGTGATAAAATCACAGAGCGGGGTCAGCGGATGCTGAGGCGCATAGTGCACAGAGGAACTTTCTGCAGAGTCAATAGCTACAGACCTCCAAACTTCATGTGGCCTTTAGATTAGCTCAAGAACAGTGCGTAGAGAGAGCTTCATGGAATGGGTTTCCATGGCCGAGCAGCTGCATCCAAGCCTTACATCACCAAGCGCAATGCAAAGCGTCAGCCCATTAGTAACACACTAATTATACCATTCACATTACTGAGTGGCATTAACATCACCCACTGACTCAGGTAGCATTTAAGGAAACCAAACAAAGATAACCAAGTACACTTCTTCTCATAATTATGCGATTCAAATCTCAACACTATGAGATAATGATAACAAAGCATGTGCAGAACTGATGGCATTTCCACTACCCACAGCTGACTGTAACAATCACACAAACAAATGGTACATGTAGTCTTCTAACAAACAATCCCTGTTGCTGTCTCACCCATTCATGACACTGTAGCTGTACTGCAGGCCAATGGACTTGGCCCAGTCTGCCACTCTCTTCTTCATTGGGGATGCCTTGGCTCCCACAACTTTCATCTTCTCCTCCATCTTCTCCCACACGCGAGGAACCCCCAAGAAACAAGTTGGGCGAGCCTCTTTCAGTGTGTTTACTAAGGAGCCCTGGAAAAACGAAGGGTGATTACAGTCAAAAGTATTTATTCATGATTAGTATTTCCTTGTTTATGCGATAATAGTAGTCCTTACTTTGAGGGCATCTGGCTCTGCGAAGTAGATGGTCCCAGCAAAACACATGCAGACCCACATGTCAACCATCTGGGCTGCCACGTGGCTGAGCGGCAGGTAGCTGACCAGCACCTCCTCACCACCTTTTGCTTTTAACATAGTACATCCCGCACGGGCCGTCCATGTAATCTGCACATTAAAAAGTGTGAGGAGAGTCACCAGGTAGTCTTTTTCCAAATATTTGTCTTGGATCTTTACAATAAACTCCTCACAAACACACTGATCCACACAACATTAGGAAATTACAGCAGGAGAGCTAGCCAGATCCTATAAAAGCTCTCTGGTTGAACCAATAGTGATGTGTTTTAACTGTTTGAGGAGTTAAAGGTTCATCTCTACATCCCGCAGCCTGCATCTGTGAGATGCTGTTGTAGTTCAGCTTGCAGTTTAAAGGAGCAATCAATTATTATTTTCAAACAGATACAGTGAAAAACAGAGAAGAACAAGACTGCATACCTCTGTATATGTTTTGTTTTGTTTTGTTTTTTCAATTTGGTATATATCTGTGAATATATCACTAATGAAATGTAAAGTTCTGCCCTATCGTGCAATGGTTAAAAAAAATCCTTTAAAAATTTAGTGGATTTAATCTGAAGGGCAATCACATTTAACTTGGCCCAGCCCCACTTCAGGTAAAATGTTTATAACTTTTTGAGTAATCCTGGTAGCAAACAAACTGAGCCAATCACATAAACTCCTTAGAGGTAAAAATGTCAGACCTTCTTTGGTTCCAGCTGCTAAATGAAATTTGCGGTGTGGTCATATAAAACAAGACAGATGAAGATGTCATGTTGGCCTTAAGAACTTGATGACTGCTTAATAAATTGAACGATATTCAAAAACTTTTCAGCAAATCATTTGATGGAAAAAATCTTTAGTCAAAGTCCTAACATGAAACACCTTTTAGAAGCAGAGAGAGAGAAGCCTCTTGTCAAGGCTACTCACATTGTCATGGCTCAACATGACTCCTTTAGGGTTGCCAGTGGTTCCAGAGGTATAGATGAGGGTGCAGCACTCATTGGCCCGAAGACTGTCAATCACAGCATTCAGCTGCTCATCGGGCACATCCTCTCCCAGCTTCATGAACTCTTCCCACTACAGAAATAAAGAGATTTGTCAAAACAGTCCTTCTAAATCCAGCCTGAACTGAGCTACAGGTTTATCCTCCTGAGACCCTGTATGGACATTAAAATTTGTTTTTTCTGCACCTTATACTTCATTCTACTCAATATAATGTTTGTATATTGTTAAGCAACGTTGACTTTATTCTGTTGTGCTGTAAAATAAACTGAATCCTGTATGATGACATACTTTGGGGGGGGGGGGGTTATGTAACAGCTATGTAATGAAGTGACTCTTCCTATTCAAACAGGAAGCTTAGTTTTTGTACTTATCAGGTCCAAGAAATCTCAAATAACTAGGAGAAATTAACAGTGCATCCCAAACAAGAGCTCGGGTCTCAGGAGGTTATAGTGCAGTTTAAATACCTTCAAGGTTAATCACATTCTTTTAACACAAGTAAGAAGATAATAACTGTGCATTAAAAAATCAGCAGTGGAACTGTAGGCATTGTATACAGTAATAATCAGATGTCTGAATCAATATGTTTGCTATGGTAACGTACTGTATACAGGAACGGTGCTTTTTGCTGTGGCTCGCCTTTATACTGAACAATGGCTTTCAGATGAGGTAGATGATCTTTAACCTGTTGAAAACGACAAAAGATAACAAAAGCATGTGAGGACCGAACCTTTTCCATCTTTACAAATAGTTATTACACACCAAGAACATTACATCTAACATTTAGACAAAGTATTTAATTCACCAAAATAAAAATAAAAGGTAAATTTTAGAATAAAACTAAAAGAAACTGAAATGATATTCTACACGTGCAAACTTCAGAATAAAAATATACAGTTAATGTCTTCAGCTTTAGTTATAATAATGAAATAAAGAAATAATAAAGAAAAGTAAAAACTAACACTTCAACTAATAAAGACAAACCATTTTTTTGAACACTGAACTAAATTGAAAAGAAAATTTTTAAGACGTTAGCGATACAGTAAATACAGACTAGAATCACTTTCCAGAGCTACTAAGGGCTGGTGCTGTAATGAAATAAAGCTCGTGACCTGCAAGATTTTGTCGAGCTGTTTCTGGTTCTCCACAACCAGGATGTTGGCCTCACAGTTGGCAGCCACATACTGACAGGCCTCTGGCGAGTTGGTCGTGTAAATCCCGGTTGCCAAACCCCTAAGGTACACAGAGATGCTTGAAGTACACATTTCCTTGAATGAATCACTGTTGATTGCCAGATTTCCCAGTTTACCTACAATTTGGCATGAGCTGGATAATAATTGTATACTATTTTGTTTGTAAAACGTGCTCCCCATGTACTTAAGTCCTTATTGCAGAGACTTGGGTTACACTTCGCCCCAGGCCCATTGTAATGTGCCATTCCACCTCTCTCCCTGATCTAAATGGTTCCTATCAATTAAAAGCCAAAGAAGCCCAAAAATATAACCATAATAAAAGTGTTCTGGCCAAAGTAGGCTGCATTAACACTTATTTTATTATAAATGTAAGACAGATTAATACAAGATATGCCACAAAAATCATTCCTGCAAAAGAGTTCATCCTAGAAGAAAAATGACACCTTAAATACAAAGAAACACCTGTCTAACAATCAAAATATGGAGAATCGAAGGATTAAACAATTAATTTATGATGCTAAACAATTATAAATGATGTTACGTTATCTGCTGCAGAAATGTGTTGTAAAACTGTTATTGCATAATTCCACAATCTTTGTTACAGTCAATAGAAGTCATTAAGTAGTTGCATAAACTGCACAGGTTCAATGTCATGCTAAATGTCACACCCACATAGTGTTAACTGAGTCCTGTGTAGGCAGAGACAAAGAGATAGACTTTGAGATAAGAATCGACACAGATAAATGTACAGTGTCAGGTGAGTCAGTGCAGGGACATAAGTCCAAAAACAGACTCTAAGATTCACTTAAAATGATATCAGCTTCAGTTCCTATGTATAAGAGATCTTACCCTGCCAAGATACAGCCGATGTCTGAGATGAACCACTCAGGGGAGTTGAATCCCAGAATCCCTACACCATGGTAACGCTCCAGCCCCAACTGATAAAACAAAGGACAGGTTGATGTTGTTTTTAAAGAAGATGTAACTTTAATGACACAGTGGAGCAGGAGTGTCCCTCTTCTGACCTACATCTTGTTTCAAAAGCCACTCCACTCTTATGGGACACTAACATAACCATGAAACAGGAGACGTAACACAAGCTGTGAATTCCACACACCCAAGTTTCCGTACTCACACCAAGAAGAACAAAATAAGAAGGACTATTTGCAAAACCAAAAAAAGCCAGGAGTTAAATGTTTTGTGCAGCATCCAATTCTAAGAGTATCATTCAGTTACATACACACCTGCTGATTAAAAAACAGCATCCATGTTCATCTAGATTATAATTCTAACACTTGTTTGGTTACTTTATTTCAATTCAGCACATTGGGTGACTTTAAAGCACTAACTTTCAGCTTTAAGAGGGCACAAGTGTCGAACTTTTTCAGCTCCCGGGTTTGAGGCTAATGCAGGAGGCAACATAGACTTTTTATGGCCAAAAAGGTGAGAATGAGTGCAGTAAAGCATCTGCTGATCTCTTGCTGATTAAAAATGATGACATTCTGGCAACTTAGTTGTGTGAATGAATGACAACAGTATATCTAAAAATTATCTAAAGATTAATAACTACAGTATAGCTAAAAAAAAAAAAAAAACTTAATTTTTAAAAGATAAAAAAAAAAAAAAAAAAAAAAAAAAAAAAATACCAACAAAAAACAAAAACGCAGTTCTATCTGTCCAGGATATATTAATAATCAGCATGTTATTGTAGCAGGCAAAGACACATATGGTGAAATATTATGCTTGTATAGTGTATATGTTGTCAGCTTTATGTCAGTATGATTTCTTCCATCATTTATGTTACTGCATCAAAGACATGGCACTGGGGCTTCAAGATGGTGGCTAATTTAGAATGCAACATAATTAAATCTTGGCAGAGGAGGACAACCTTTCTGATGTTAATGTGAAAACGGGCATTGTTACTGCATGCAGATGGCACATGAATAGCTTGTTGAGAAGAAAAGAAAAAGATCTCGCTGAGCAGGAGTCTTTTTGCCAACGCTGACTTTACTAGCCCTGTTTTAACTGTTGCTAGGAAACACTCATTAGCGTGCTCGACTGATAGAGTTGAAGAGAGAGACGGGACGTAAGAACTCAAAGTTAGACTTCAGCTTAGAGGCAATTATCTCTCTTTTAGGACAGTGTAGAAATGAATGCTAATACCTGACACAAACCTCTGATGGACCTAAATATAATGCAGTTTAGATAAGATTTTTAATGCAGCAATCATACTGAAGTAATGTGATAATATATGCACCATATACACTTTTTATAGCGTGTGCACATTCTGTTGCCAATATTTTGAAGCACATTTTAGATGCACTTGTATCTCAACTGCAAAAGTCTTATCTAAACCAGACTTAGTATTAGTATTGCTTTTCTTTCTAATTACCTCTGCCAGATATAAGCAGTCATGTTTAAGTATGAAGTGGGCAAGTAGCAGCCAGGTGCTGCTAATCAAATGCACTTGATTGATTGATCATCAGTAAGTGTGACCACCTTTATAAAGGCAGACATTTTGGCAGTTTGCTGGTATGGAGCATTCAGGTCTGTGTTAAAACAGTACCACAATCTTCCCAGGAGTGGACGTCCCAGCAAATTCACCCCAAGGTCAGACTGTTCAGTGTTCAGAGACTTTGCAAAAAAACAACAAAAAAAAACCCAAGAGCTACATCTCAGACTCTATAGGCCTCAGTTAGCATGTTAAATGTTAAGGTTCATGACAGTACTTGGCTTGTTTGGAAGGGTTGCCAGGAGAAAGCTTCTCTAAAAGAACATGGCAGCACAGCTTAGGTTTACAAAGTATTTGTAAAGCATCTTGTGAGAGGGGGAGCTACGGATTAAGTACTGCCCCTTGTAGGCAGGGCAGGGTTGTTCCCTTTTCCCTTTATAAGCGCAGGTGTAGGTACTTAGGGCCCCGTGTTGTTTGAACCTGGAGCTGTGTGAGTCCCTGGTGCGGAGTGGTGGTTTGCTTATTGTTTGTTTAGGGTGGCCTAACCGTGTTTGTGTTTTGTGTTTCAGACATTGGAGGTGCTGCGTGGAATTAGTGTGGTCATTCTTTCGCTGCTTCTTGTATGTACCGCGGTGAGCCTGAATGGTGGTGGGCATTACGGATTTCTTTTTCACTGACTTTGCCCCTCGGGCTGCAGTGTAGGTTGCCGTGCATTTGACGCATGACACATGGTGGTTTTTTGTTTTTTTAATATATTTATATCCATCTATCTATCTACCCCGCAGCAATCATCTCGTCTGTTTTAATGGTTAGGCCACTCATTATAGTGCAGCACCATTTGTTTTTCTTAAAGCATTTAAATTATTCAATAAACAACCTATTTCTTTTGTATTTGTTTTAATCGGTGCTGACTTCATATTTTGTAATTTTAATATTAAAATTCAGTTTTGTGAACTGAATGCGTGCCTACGGCTCTCCCTGCATTTAAATCGTGTGTGTCTGGACTGTGTTAGTTGGGACAGGTGGTGAAATAACGGTAAAGAGGGCGTCTGTGTGCGCTCGCCCCACCTGCATAGTGCGTCGGGCCACAATCGAAACAAACCACAAGACTTCTGGAGCAATGTCCTTTGAACAGACAAGACTAAAGTGGAGATGTTTGACCATAATGCACAGCACCACGTTTGGCAAAAGCTAAACACAGCATATCAGCACAAACACCTCATACCAACTGTCAAGCACAGTGGTGGAGGGGTGATGATTTCGGCTTGTTTTGGAGCCACAGGACTGGGCACCTTTTAGTCACCAAGTCAACCATGAACTCTTCTGTATATAAAGTATTCTGGAGTCAAATGTGAGGCCACTTGTCTGACGGCTAAAGCTTGGCCAAAATTGGACATTCTACAAGAAAATGGCTGAAAAAGAAAAAAAAAGAAAATCAAGGTGTCGCAATGCCCCACTCAAAGTCCAGATCTCGATCTGATTTGATGCTGTGGACCTTAAGAGGGCTGTGTAAAAGCAAATGCCTACAAACCTTAATGAAATGAAGGAACACTATAAAGCAGAGTGGGCCAAAAATTGTCCACAACAATGTGAGAGACTGGTAAAGTCATACAGAAAACAATTACTTAGGTTATCACTGCTAAAGGTGATTTTACAAGCTATTGAATCATAGGGTGTACTCTCTTTTCCATATGACTGTATAGTCTACTTCTATTCATCCTAGTGCTAATAAAGTAAATGAGTGCAAACCTTCCTACACCACTGAATATATTCTGTACTGATTTTAAACAGTGATACCAGACGTACACTTATTTCAGAAATTCCTGGATATAAATTGGGAGAAGCCAAAAGTACAAAACTTTAATCCAGTCAAGAAAAAAGCAAAAATTGTCCTCTGCCTTAAACTTTACCATGTGTTTTAGCTTCACTTTATTCTGGTCTATTCTTGGTAAGAAGAGGAAGTGAAATCTATGCCTGTGCTTTCAATAAATTTCTCCCATAGTGTTGCTGACTATCAATGATAATTCCAGTGCTGAAAAAGAAGCTTTTACTCCCTTGACACCAAAATCTAGCGTTTTACTGCTGAGGTTTCAGATTGCTTTAAGATTTTCTGCCTTCACACTCCATTGCAATTGTTCAAAATGCCTTGATATGATGTGACATGGACAATATCCAAATGATAAAGAGAGATATAAAACATCCAAATAAATGGACCCAGATAAGTTCAATAAGATGGAAAAAAAAAAACTATGGGGAATTAGCATGCTCTAAAATTGTTTTATTGGGCCATAAACTTGTGTTTTTGTATTCAGATAACAGCTGCTGGTATTTTACTCCTTCACAGCTATTTCATTACTGACAAAAGGAAACCGCCAACTGGGAGTTTAAGATAAGCACAAATCACTCTCACTCAAAATACATTCACACACATACACTAGATCTTATTTAAATATAATACGCTTGCAGTGATGCTTAGTTATTCTTTTCATTTTGAGACTGGAGGAAAGAAAATAGCCAATATTCCTGAAAGGTTATGTTTGCCCTTGTTACTGTGGGTGCATACGTTTGATCTCAGATACATATCCAGAGCCAGTTCATTAGTTTCAGATTGAGTGGTAGGTATTCTGCAGTTAAGAGTAGAAGAAATCCAATTTTGTGCTCATCCTATTTGCCAATTCTTTCTTCAGGAATCTTTGAGGTGGCCCATCTAATGAGCTTCCATGAAATTTGGTTTCCACACCAGACAATATGCCTCATTGTGTCTGGGCCAACATTTATTTCACCTCTCTCCTCCATCTTTTGTGCATGTACATGCTTAAAAAAAATGTTGAAATCTGCTGAGTGGAAGTTTTCTGTTTTTACCTTAAAAAAGAACACATACAAAGATATATGCATTGCACATTTTTATACATATTTTCCATCTGTGTGTTAATGGAAATGGTATCAAATCTACTATTCTAATCATCCTATCCACACAAAGTTGATTAACTAACCACTTGAAAGTGCATAATGCAAAACAGACTTTTGAGCTTTCCACACTAAAACAGCAACATGTTTTCCAGAGTCACAAACTACAAGCTTATTGTCACTGAGGTCGATCTCTGAGGCCCTGAGTGCCCTACATGCTTTTTTGGCCCGCTGTCAGAATTTAAATGGATAAACAAAGGTCCTTTTGTATGTCAGGACATTGGGACACAACCACACAGCAACACACCCACACGCACACATAAACTGCATCATCTAGCAGCCACATAGATCAGACTGTTTTAATCAAGTTTGTTTGATGAGAGTATGGTTTGACTGGGACATGCAGCTGGAGCTAAGGAGGGAGAATTGAATTAGTCCCGCTGTAGACAATACAGTAAACCTCTGCAGAGATTTGTTCTTGAGAGAGCACTGACCATTTTCTATCCTGAGCATTGCAGATGAGGATTACGATGTACTGTTGTGAGCAACATATGGCTAAGGCTTTTCATTTTTACTTTCATCCAATAATAGAATTTTTTAAAACTGAGATCACCTGTCAATATATATGCACACACATAAATTGCCTGGTGATTGCACTGTAGCAGTAGTAGTTGTGGTGACCAGCTGGTTGCCCAGAGGTTGAGCATGCAACACCCTCAACCTCTGGGCAGTCACCTTCCACTGCAAGGTGACTGCACAGGTTGCCTGGTGGGAGGTAACCTGTCTCCAAACAATTGCGGTCAGATTCAGACTGACTGCAATCACTCTCAGACAGATTGGCGAAGGCTTGCAAATAATTGCCGTTTTATTTATAAATGCAGATTGCCAACACATTGCAATCAATCTGAGTCAGTCAGGTGAGCACAACTTGTCTGCGACGCATCACTTTGAAATGGGGGTTGACTCGACTGGTTGCCAGCTGGTTGTATTCTGGTTAGATTCCTATATAAAAGCAAGGCTGCCAAGTGCCTGTGTCATTTTGCAGTTTCTGAATTTCTGAATCTTTGCTTGGAGTTTATGAGGTTCTGGCTGGACTGTGAATGCGAGTAGTTAATGTGAATTCTGTGTATATACATAACAAATTTGCAAATTTTGCCACTTTATCAAAGTCAATTGCCATATTATCACAAACATATCACATGTAATTGCCAACTTGACCCCATTCAATCACAAACTGATAGATTCATACCAAACTGACTCCATCTTATTGCTGTTTTATTGCTGTCTTGAAGCACCAAAGTTGCTTTGAAGACTGCCACTGACTGGGAGTAGTCACACATGGTTGCAATGATTTGTTCATGCCACGGTCTCCAACCACTGTTTTTCTTAGAGTGACTGTAGCATTAAGTGTATGAACTATGTTATATAAATCAATTTGCATTTGCCATTAAAGACTGCATAATGGTTTTACTACATTACTGCACCGTATTTTTAAAAAGCTTTCACCAACCCTTCAAAAACAAATCCCAAAACAATAAGCCCTGTGTGTATATAACAGCTAGATGTCTACAAGACAAGATACAGACTGGATAATTTCTTGGGTGCAGACTATAGTAAAGACAACATGAAAGATTCTCATTTTCACAGCAGGGACATTGAAATGGTGAAAAAGGCAATCACTCACCTTATTATGATTACATTTGAATTCTTTACAGTATTTGTTCAAGTGCAATAGCAGTTAAATGTGACAAGCCTATTTCCTCTTCCATATGGAGACCCGGGTAAGCCAGTGGGGTGCATGCAGATTGTGGCTGAGCCCCGTCACAATGGCATATTCAGTATTCTGTGAGTCAAGCTTTTTGAACCTTTAATGACCTTTTATGTTTCATTAAGAAGCCAGAGCACGATGCTGGGCAGATCAAACTGGACAAAAATGGTAAGGGTTCCTGACAGCTTTGTCCATACACTTCTTTTGAAAAGAAAGAAAAAGGATTACAAGCAGGGGGTATGATGAGGCAGGGGGTAAAGGCAGTTATAGGTTAATCAAAGTTAGCATAGTATATTTTTTGAAGTTTGAAAAGGCCAGCTGTATGAGGCTGCAGGTCACCAGGCTTTTTCTGCCTCATTGAAATGGCATATTCCAGCCTACAGCTTTCAGTGTATATGTACAATATGTACACTGTACAAACAAATGTTTGGGGCACTGATTTTTTTTTAATATATATACATACATACATATATACACATATATACACACATATACACACATATACATACACATACATATACACACAAAACAGTGCCAGTGGGCTCTAACGGAAATAGAAAGGGAAGTGGGAGGCCCCAGTGCACAACTGAAGAAGAGGACAAGTACATCAGAGTCTGAGAAACACATGGTCCTCAAACACCAAATTCACTAAATGGAACCTGTAAATGCCAGATTGCACTGGTTTGTGAAGGGAGGAGTACACACTGTTGTATACAATCTTCAACTATTTTTTTTGTGTGTCAAATTCCTGTAAATAACTTTCATTTCTTAGAACAAAAACACTTTTTCTGAGGGGCATTTTGAGACTGATATTCCAGATATTCAACCAAGAAAATGTATTACTTTGATCAGCAGAACAGTTTTCAGCTGCACTAACATGATCATTTTAACAAGACAAACTTACATTAGGTGCAACAGTTAGATTAGGTTTCCACTGGAAACCAGCAGTGATGGTTACTTAACATAGGCTTCTGTATGCCCACTTGGATTTTTCTTTAACGCTCATAGAAGATATATGATTAATAATTCCATTAGTCACCGATTGTGTTTTACGAAACTTCTGCTCAATTTCACATTGTATTAGATGGAAACAAACGTGTTTGCGAGGACTTTTCAAAGGAATAATCTTTCTAAGAGTAAGTTTGAGGTGTATGTGTGGTTATGGCCCTGAATGATTAGAGTTATTCTGAGGCAAGTTCAGCGGCGACATCTGATGCACCAAAGTACTGATATAAAGGGAAAGGTGCAGTTAGTCTGACTGATGATCATTGTCTCTCTATGATGCAGCTTGGTCTTCCTAATCAGTTGTTTTTATTCTGGCAGAAGGGACTGTACCTCCCCAGCTCGTGTCCATTATCTATAATTAACAGTAGAGAGGGCTGCAGATGAGGCAGAGAGGCTCAGTATGGTAACAGAAATATGGGCTGCATTACTGGAGCTTCTCTGTCTTAATTTGAGCAGACTTGAAAAAAAGTGTTAAGTAACAAACCTTTAGATTTCTTTTCTTTTAGATTGGGGTTTCTTTTAAATTTCTAACCACCAACATTTACATTGTGAACAATGAGTCCCATGCTGCTTTTGCTAAAAATGAAATGCTAATTTGACCTATAGATTTTACCCAGAACGCATCACAGTGCCTCTGAATGCAGCAGATTCTGAACTTTGCAAAACAACAGCTAATCAAACCTGGTAAAATCAAGAGAGGAGTATCCAGCATAGTTAAGAGCAGCCTCTGTTGGCATGCTAATTAGCTACCTATTCAATAGTGAAAAGTTTTGTTAAACAGCACTGGCAGTCTTATAAGCAGTGACGACTGAGGACATCAAATCAGCTCTTTCATTCTCTGGAAGCTGGAACAGCTCGAACATGCTTCACTCAGGGGGTGTGGACTCTGGAAAAGCTGAACTGTTTTTCATTATAAACCCACAAAAGGTTTAAGGCTTCAATATGAATTTGAACTTCAAGTTCCAGCAAGCGATGGCAGTGTAAAATCTATTTTTTAAGAGGGAAGTTATTGCTTTGGAGGGACACTCCAGGAGTTCTTACAAAGCGAGGTGAGTAGATTCATGTCATCTTTGTGTATTCGGTACATTGATATTAGAAGTCTTCACAGATCCAAATCCAGGATTGAATTGCTGTAATGTCTTTTCACGTTATTTCAGGTGAAAATTCTGTTTTTGAGGAAAGATACATAGTGTGAACTGTGAAGTACAGGGTTATCATGCTCCTGACAAAGTAGAGAGCACTTTCACACAATCAAACCTATGTTCTTGCTGCCTATGGTTCAGATCCTGTGTTCTTTTACAGCAGGCAAAGTTTATCTCAGATGTTTGGTTTCCGAGTGCCTCTTTAGCCTGCCTGGAAACATGTTAGCATTAGCTGACTCCTCCCAACAAATGACACACTTGGGCTGAAAGACACTGACATCCCTAGTCCAGCTGAAGCTATAAGCTCAGCTTTTTTCTCTAGGTAGTTTTGTGTGGTTTTCTCCTCACCAGAAAGTCATCAGTTTTTCCTCCTCACAAAAGCTTTCCTCCTCACTATCAGTCAGGCACTTTGATGTGTCAACTGAAACAATTAATGCGTTCTTATATACTAAATTTAAATTTATTACTTTTTATGCAGTTATAGTAACAAAACCCCAAGGTACACGTGGACTTAGCTCAAGACACACCAGTGTGCCTCGCGACACCATTTGGGAACCACTGGTTTACGCTTTTGTGTCCGTTTTGGTTTTGTTAATGCTCTTAATTGCTCTTGTTAATACAAGTAAGGAGATTTCCTTAAATATTCCCCAATAAAGTAGTTTTCAGTCACTGTACAGCTTGGGCTGATGACCCTGCTGCTGCTGCTACTAGAGAATCGTTTGAGTATGTTGTTGGGAACTAGGGTTGTCATGATACTAGAATTTCAAGCTTGATACCGATACCCAGGAAAATACTTGATACCATTTTCAATACTACGGTGGGATAGA
>VUQI01000518.1:0-28407 GCA_015106735.1 Paratilapia polleni | reverse complement strand
TAAAACAAAAAAAAAAAAAAAAAAGAAAAAAAAAATTAAAAAAAAGGGGGGGAAAAAAAAAAAAAAAAAAAAGACAAAAAATTAAGAAGCTTTTTTAAAATTAGTTTGTTAAAAAATTAGAACAATACAAACAATAACATTGGTGATAATATTTTTAAGTTCACTGATATAGTGCAAAAAATATTTAATTGTAAGGTAAATATATGACAAATATATTAAGATTCTCTTAGATAATGCCAAAAAACAACAAAAGAAAGACAACATTTTAGGTTATCTGAGGTAGTGCTGTGCTTCCAGGGACCTGGCTCCACATTTTTGTTGCTGATCAAATAGACTTGGTAAACTAGACTGCCACTGTTTATGTCTAGCTGATGTTGGACTTTTCTCAGCTTCTATTTGGAACTTTAAGAGAAACAACAGTTTTTAGACACAAATAATTCTGTTATACTGTTAAATTAACACCGTCTATTATAACATTACAGACGGGCAGGACTGATAGTGTTTGCTGCCTAGCTCCTACGTTAACATTATCATTTTATTTTTAGCCATAGCTATTAGCTGCTACCTTAATGATAACTTAACAGACAACTAATGTGGCTATCGGATGTACTTTTGGCTGCTCCCTTATTTCCACTGTGGTTGCCACAGCGGATGGATCTGCATGTTTGATTTGGCCAGATTTTATGGCAGATGCACTTCCTGATGAAACCCTCACAATTATTTGGGCTTGGGACCATCACAGGCACTAGACGTACACTAACTTGTGACTCCCTGAAGCTGGGTTTGTGACTACTGGGTAACTGCTAATAGTCAAGTGCCATTTTAACATTTAGGATAACTGTTCAATACTTCAATGTTGTTGAAACGGGAGCTTTACTGATCGAAATTCCTCCTAAAGTGCCGTTTAGTGTTAGGAATGTCAGCTATTTCATCTCCAAGTGTGGGGAGGGCCTGTGTGAAGTTACGTTGCAAACTTGAGGAGGCAAAGGTGGCACTGTTCGTATCAATACTGTTGCAAATGAGTATCTCATCTGATAGTAATTTTTAGTATCAATTTGTATCTGAGAATCAAACAAAAAAACATATATTTTATCAAGACATTAGATAAATGTATGCATTGAAAATTGAGCAACAGCTTTCATGGAGTTAGCCAACAGAAACACTATAAGAGCAGATATGCTCAGATAAACATTATTACATCTTTCCAATCATCATTGCTTTTATTTTTGGAGGTTCATCTTTAACTTTTACCGTACATATAATCAATGCCAGTCAATCCTTTATTTCAGGATGCCCATTTTCTCCTTTTAATTAAAAAATAATGTCCAAAGGAAATGCCAAAATGAGGACTGTAATTTCCTAGAGCCACACTACATTCATTATCAGTGCTTGGTAAACAAAGCCTTCCATTGTTGCCATGCTCAGCCTCAGCCCACAACTTGAGAACTGATCTTATTCTATTTGCATTTCAGCATATTATAAGAAGCAATTACCAGCAGTATAACAGCCCTCTCTCATAAAATTATGTATTGATTACTAATTAGTACCTAATGAAAATGCAACCAGCCATTGTTCAGGAAGTTAAATTACTGTTCTGATTATGCTTTCTGCATATGTATGCAGACAATGTTATTTTGAAAGGTGGTAAACTCTCAGGGAATGGGAGGGGGAGTCTTACGATTGGCTCTTGTGGTTTTCTCCAGTTTCAGCAGAGATGAGTGTTATATAAGGTGGTCTGTTGCATCATGTGAACAAGTCTGTGCTGGACAGAACTGCTGCCAGACACTAAAAGGGTAGCATTTATAGAGACTGTACAATAAATATAAGCAAGATTTTCTTGATGTTGACACAAATATTCAAAATGTCACCATAAACATCTCTCTCAAACAAAGTCTCTCTGGGAATTATCCTCACTTTAGGCAATTCTCTAACAGTCTGCATCTTCAATTTTCTGACTGAAATAAATTTAATTAAAGAAATCGCAATGCAATGTTTACGGCCACTCAAAATATAGTATTGCACACAATCTCTCATGAGAATATGTACCAAAGATAAACAATAATCTTAATTTATCCAAGACTTTTAATTATATGCACATATTATGGATATTTTATACTATTAATTATAAATTATTTAAAAAAAGAAAACACAGCCACAAAAATAAATAAATAAATAAATAAATTGAAAACCACTTCATGAAGGTTATGATTTATAGCTGGATTGTTGCATAGACTGCATTAGTTATAGCTAGATGTACATAATGAAAAGCATGAATCTGATAGGTAAACAAACAAAATAACATTCATCTCCAAGGTTCATAAGTGATGATTTAAGTCCAAACTAGACAACATTAAATTAATGAGGAAAAAACTCGCAGTGAGCCCTCCTGAGAAGTATTTTGAGTCAAGAGAGGACCTGAATCAAGGCCCTCTGACTTGTTACCCTTGCATGGCAGCTCCCACTGAGCCACTGTTCCCCTTCAAATCACATGCAAATGTAATTTATGTTGGCCACATCAACTACCCACCAACCTCCCAGGATATTTGCATAAGAAGATTCCACTACTGCACCAGAGTGAAGGTGGATGGAAGGAATGCGAGGAGGTGACTGCAAAGGAGCAGCATGTACCCCAAAGAAATTCATTTTCTGTTTTTTCTGGAAACTTTGTGGGACATCACAAACCATAATTTACATGTAGCTATCAGCCCATGCATGCTGTGTATATGCCATTTGGACCTATGGGCCATAAAATATTCCCTTCTTGGACCTTGTTAAATTTAAATTACACCTGTGGTTATATGCAAATATAAAGTGATTACACTTTTTTTTTTTTATTATTAAGGTTTAGGTGTTGCAGTCAGTGTAGACTTAGACACGTCTGATGAGTTTTTGAACGTACGGCACTGTTGATTTCCATTTCAGATTCGTGTTGGAGTCACCTTGTGCATTCTCCTGCTTTATAGTGGTTCCTCAGTAAATGGTTGGAGGCAGAGTGCCTTTCAACAATTTGACCCAGGACTAACTGATTGGATGCAAAGAAATCAAAGGGCAAGTCTGACCAAGCACAAAATTGGCCTTAGAAAAGAATTCCCTTCAAAGAGTCACGACCAAAGGAAATCCGTCCAGAACAGACTGTTTATCTTTCCAAATCTAAAAATAATTGGATGATTAAAGGTTCTATTAGATTTCAAACAATAATGTAGCTGCAAAAAACTATTTGCTGTGCAAAGCTGGAGTCGTTACATAAAAATGAAGTCGCACTCCCTGTGTGTAATGCAATCCAAGCCTCTCTGTTGTTTTGGCAGATGGTCTGGACACACGTGCATGTTAGTGCAAGCATGTCCCTTCCTTTAAAATTGTTGTCCTTCCTTAAGAGAATAGGCTACATTCACAACGCAAACCTCATTGTTCAATTCTGATTTATTGCTCAAGTGTGGGTTTTTATTTTGTCTGTTTGGCTGCTTATTATTTAAATGTGGCCAATATCAGAATCCAGTGCCAAAGAAGTATAATAAAGATGCATTATGAAGTACAGAAGATAGTTTGAGTCCACTAAATTAAATGTTCACAGTGTCATAAAAAACAAAAAAACAAAAAAAAAAAACTTAAATTTTTTAGGGTAGTTAAAAATTACTAACAAAAGTGCTGGTGCTGAACTATGTGGGTACACCCCTAGAAACCACTGTTTTAGTAGTTTAATGAAATGGTCTGTAAGATTCCTCGAAGAACAGATCACATGCTGAGTTAAGATCATCCATGACATAAAATGGTCAGATAGCCCACCTGTAGGTTAGATTGTAATAAAATGCTGCAAGACTTCTTATTAAACAAAACTTTTTCCAGGTTGTCAGGTTTGTGGTCAACATTTTAAACTGTAGCCTTAGGGCTGTCTGCTTTAAGTAGCAGCTAATGTTCCCAAGTGCCCCTTGGTCTGCAGCCTGCAATGTTAATATAAGGCTGGAAATGTAAAGTGACAGGGAGCACTTCAAAGGTTTTGCTCCTTCAGGCGGCTGGCTTTCAGTGTCCAGTCTGCCTGTATTGGAAACAACCAGGCCTCAGCCACAGAAGAAAGTACAAGGCAGCCAAGAGCTCATCTACAACAAGAAAAGCTGGCTCTTTTTCATTTGTATTCTGGGAAATTCTGATAATAATCTAACAGATTTCAACCAGTCTTGAAACCATGAAATGGACAAAATGAAGTAAAACATATCAAAACTTTTATCCTCTTTTTACATTTTGAGGTGAAGGGGAGGGAACACTGAAGTGTGATATATGGTGGCAACAAAGGAGCAGAAAATAAAAAAAATGTCTAAGGTTGAAACAATGACCAATGAGTCATTGTTGTTGGAGTTGAGATGATCGATACTGTGACAAAGCTGGCAGTCAGACCAACAGGCTAGACTGAAATGAGTTCAAAAAGGTGTTGGCATGGGCTTCAGTCAAACCAGTCAGTAGCAGAAATACATGATTCCTATATGTGAGAAATCATGGTGAAAATTTAGAAACTGCAAGAGCCACAATTTAAACATGACTTCTGTTACAAGCTGTAAACACTTTTAATATTAATTTAGTCACCTACAACCCACTTGGATGGATAACACTGATGTTGTCTGAATAATATACACTATATGCTTTCATGACTACCATTAATGTCTGTCAAAAGGTGGTCATTTTGACACTATTACTATCTGTTTTCATCACAGAGGTTTCAAACAAATAGTTGGCAATGACCAAACTGAGCATCAGGAGTTAAATTAAGCCTGAGCAGTGGTGGGTTTCACATAGTTGTACTACACTTTCTGCCAGACAGGCTCACAAAGACGTGGCGGAAACAGGGTTGAAAGAGTGCACTTAAAGCCAAACCAGGATCTATTCCTAAATCTATTGAGTTATGTTGCTGTTGCTTTTGCTGGTAGCTACAGGGCTCAACTCTTCAATAATGTCTCCTCATTGTCATTGGATGCCATTCAACTAGATCCATTTTCAACAATAGCGATATGAAATGAAATTAAGGCATAGCTCCTTATTTACCAATGAGCAGAGCATTACTCAGCACACCTAATTAATCTTCATAGACAGACAGCAACCCACTGCACTCATGGTGTACCCCTTCACTAATATAACTGAAGTAAGACAAAACAACAGGAACTGAACCGTAAAGTAAACGGAACAGCAAAACAGACAGCATTTTTGCTAATGATCATAAGCTTTGCTACTAGAAGTCCAGAACTTCCCCAACACACCTACTTGGAATGCTGCAATTCTCTATCTTACTAACTGACAGAATGACTAAAGTATGCAAAAGACTAATTGCAGCTGTAGAATATAAATTGCAGCAACTGACAATGTTTCACAGGGTTTCCTTTCAGATTGTCAATGGGTTTCCCTAAAAGCAGCCTTATGATGTCATCAGCAAGGCAGTGCAATTGACTTGAACAGATGGATGGCAAGGTCAGGAGAGAAATGGGTCAGAAACTGAATGCAAGTTAACCTAATATTGTGATTAAACAACATACATGTAAGATATAAGCCTACTAGAAAAAAGCTATTGCATTATTGTAGTTAACAAGCTCAAATTCAGTTTAAGATTTTAAGCTAGCTAGCATGGTTTCATCACAATTTTTAGAGCATCTGGATGCAGATGATCCACTGTGCCTACCCCAAAAGGGAGGAGCTGAAAGAAGAAGAAGAAGAAGAAATTACACCGTGCCTACGTAATGCGAGCTACTTTGATCAGTTCCTAGCTATAACATAATTAATGTCTCTGAAATTTTAATATAGTTATTAAAATACTGTGTTAAATCTACACCGTAGGTACATTGTAACATTAAACCCTTCTGAAACCCCACACTGTAACATACGCCATAACCTGACGTGTACCTTCTTAGAAATGTAACTACGCGTTTCAGGTATTGCACAGGTATAAATGCTGACAATGGGGTTGGACACTTGCGTAGGTTACGTCGTAGACTCTACATAGATTCAGTGCAGAAGTATAAATTAAGCGTAACACCACCACCCATATTTGATGCTGATACAATGCGCATTGAATTTAGACAGACGCTCATAAGCTGGTCATTTTACAGACTGCTACCTTCAGTTATGGCTTCTGTACAGTCTACAAATTGGTTTTGATTCAGAAGTAGGTCTTGTAGAAATATGTCGTCTTTCACAGTTGCTGAAGATATATTTCTCCTTTGCTACCTCTACAACAGTTCTTGTCAGAGGGCACAGACACACCAAGCTCAAGGGACGCAGAAGACAGAAAGAGAAAGAGACGGGTAGGAACAGTGAAAGAGAAAGAGAAAGAAGGATAGAGGCGATGGGGCAGACCCAGGATTCAACCTGCCTTTGCAGCCGCCAGATGAGCACCCACCTGATCACCACCCCTGGGGGCCACTGAGCAGCTCAAAACAGCTGGCAGTGCCACGTTTATTACTTATACATTATTCCCAGGCAACAGCAATTATCATCCATCCATTGACAAGTTGTAAAATATTGTAATGCTGTTACAGTAATGACAAGAAGGAAGAAAAACAGAAAACCATTCTGCCGATGGAAGAAAGAAGACCTGTCAGACTTGGTAAAGAACCACTGAAGGTATGCCACCATCTTGAGTCAGTGTCATGGCTTGCTATGAGTCACGTTTATATTTAGATTGGGGAGGAAGAGGAGCAACCGGGCGAATAATGCACATCACCTTCCCTGGTGGAAGCATTTGGCTGTGTGGGAGCAAGAAAGAGAATATTTGTCTGTGTGAGTGTGTGCATGTGATCCACTGTCTGACCTAGAAAAGCAGTTGCACCAATCAGAAGATTCATGGCAGTTGGGCAACACATTCCACAGTATAAATAACTTGCCGTGTGCCAGTTGCATGCATAATTACAAAGCAGCAGAGCAGAAGCAAGCAGCCTAAAAATATTAAGCCATGATGTGCTCTCTCTCTCTCCTGCCTCTCTCTTGTATTTTAAACATTACTTGGACATTGTGTGCTCCTGTACAGCAGGGGGGGCTACAGTATCTTGGTCATCGTTCAACATATAATGAGCAGCAATGAATGACCAGAGATTGAGAGTACTAGTTAATAGCTGCCTGATTAGGTAAGGATGGTAGCTGTGGTGTTATTAATCAAAAAAAAAAAAAAAAATCCTAGGGAAAAGTTGCTTATGCAGATGAAATCTCAGTATCAAAACAACCTACCTTCATTGTAAAATGTACCCGGTATGGCAGCCATATATTCTTATTAGAAGTATTTAGCTATTCATTCTATTTAGGGATCCAAAATGTATTGCAGAATTTAATGATTCTTAACTTTTAAAAATAAGATGCCCCCCATTACTGAGAGAAATGCTCCTGATTCTAGGGCTAAATAACGAACACACTTGATTATGAAAAAAAAAAAAGAGAAAAAAAAGTGGTACATACAAGCTTCATATCGAGATAGAGGCTAAAGAGAGCAGGGTGACTGCTAATGAAAACAGGGCACTGTAAGAGAACCACGTCAGAGGTAATTCATCTGTTTTCTGTGGTGCTGCAATAGTCTATAATAGCAATAGCACCCAGAGGGATGTAATAGCTGTTTCAAATAGAAGATAAATAAATCAGGCCTGGGTGTCCAACATACTTCAAGGAACTGGAGGTCAATGGAGATATTTAGCAAGCTTAAATGGCAAGTAATATGACAGGTAGCAGAGGATGCTTTGACCTTTTACTGCTCGTTTTCGGAGCCAAAAGAGGGGCAGGGGGCTGGGTGGAGGAAGCTCGCGCCCGTGGTGAACTGGAGGCACTTCAGAGCTGTGTCATCTCCACCCCCTCTGCCAAACATCCGCCTCCTTCTCGCAGGAGTCATACAGACGTCACAGAACACTGTAAGGGTTATAAGAGGCTGACAGGTCTGGACAGCCAATATGACAATTACTAGGGATTACTCACCCCTACCCACCCTGAAGGTCACTGTGCTGGGACCAGGCATAGCCTTTAGTTTAGCATTTTGCAGTCTATATCTTGGTTTTTTGCAGCCAGAAGTGACACAATTTTGACAAGGGGTGGGGAGTACTAAGGAATCAATTAATGGTAGCAAGCTTGGTTAGCAAGGCTCCTCCATTGAATCTAATGAGTGCATCTCACAGACAGATGAGTGATAAAGTTACAGAATTTCACTCACTAAAACTGGAGCCCATTAACTGCAGGGTAATCAGTCTCCCTGACAGACGGATTGGTGCAGCGTCAGCACTGTACTGGCACCGGTCTGTTGTGGTGAAGAGAGAGCTGAGTGTGAAAGTGCAGTTGTCTACCTTCCATTTGATCTAATTTAATTCAGTTTCAATTTATTTATGTAGCGCTAATTCACAACAACTGTCACCTCAAGGTGCATTATATTGTAGGCTACAGACCCTACAATATTAGACAGAAATCCCAACAATCCGACGACCCCCAATGACCAAGCACTTGGTGACGGTGGGAAGGAAAAACTCCCTTTTAACAGGAAGAAACCTCTGACAGAACGAGGCTCAGGGAGGGGCAGCCATCTGCCACGACCAATTGGGACCAGAGGGGAAAGAAGAGAGCAGAGGAAGACGGGACAAAAAAAAAAACAAAAAACAAACACACTATGGGAAAGAGAGGCAGAGTTTATTAATTACTAATCATTAAATGTAATGGTGGTGTATGAACACATGGAGAGTAAAGAGAGGTGAGTGAGAAAGAAATGCCCAGTGCATCATGGGAAGCCCTCAGCAGCCTGAGCCTATAGCAGCATAAGTAAGGGATGGTCCAGGGTCACCTGATCCAGCCCCAACTATAAGTTTTGTCAAAAAAGAAAAGTTTTAAGCCTAATCTTAAAAGTAGAGAGGGTGTCTGTCTCCTGAATCCAAACTGGGAGCTGGTTCCATAGGAGAGGGGCCTGAAAGCTGAAGGCTCTGCCTCCCATTCTACTTTTAAATACCCTAGGAACCACGAGTAAGCCTGCAGTCTGAGAGCGAAGTGCTCTATTGGGATAGTATGGTACTATGAGGTCTTTAAGATATGATGGGGCCTGATTTTTTTAAGACTTTGTATCTGAGGAGAAGGATTTTAAATTCAATTCTCGATTTAATAGGTAGACAATGAAGAGAAGCTAATATGGGAGAAATATGGTCTCTCTTTCTAGTCCCTGTCAGTACTCTCGCTGCAGCATTCTGGATTAATTGAAGGCTTTTCAGGGAGCTTTTAGAACAACCTGATAATAATGAATTACAATAGTCCAGCCTAGAAGTAATAAATGCATGAACTAGTTTTTCAGCATCACTCTGAGACAGGATGCTTCTAATTTTAGCAATATTGCACAAATGAGAGAAAGCAGTCCTACATATTTGTTTAATATGCGCGTTGAAGGACATATCCTGATCAAAAGTGACTCCAAGATTTCTCACAGTGTCCCTAGAGGCCAACGTAATGCAATCCAGAATAAGTATCTGGTTAGATTTCATATTTCTAAGGTTTTTAGGGCCAAGTACAATACAAATGGTGGAAACAAGCATCCTCCTAAGGGTGGCAGGGCTCAGCCTTAAGCTGCATACACACTGGAAATGATTCGCTCATCACACATGGCTTTGAAGCTGACGGCTGGTCGCGAACATTCCAGGCTCCGGTTGCCTAGGGAACCCTCTAATGTATTTACTACCAGGTCATGTGCCAATCAACGGTATTCTTCACTCTTATTGGTAGTCCTTTCAGTTGCTTGCCTGAAAGTTTATCACGGGTCCCACCCACTTCGCGCTGCCAGCAGTTTTTTCACCCGTAGTCACTTGAATATCATTCACTTTCTGTGGTTTCCAGCCACCACGTCGCTTCGTTTCCAGTGTGTACGCAGCTTTAGAGATAGGGTGAGGAGCTTGGTCATTCAGGAGGGGCTCAGAGCAGAGCTCCTCCACATCCAAAGGAGCCAGTTGAGGTGGTTTGGGCATCTGACCAGGATGCCCCCTGGGCACCTCCTGGGTGAGGTGTTCCAGGCATGTCCCACCATGAGAAGGACCTGGGGCAGACCCAGGACACGCTGGACAGATTACACGTCTCAAATCTTACACCGAGGCTTATTGTACTTCAAAATTATCCTAAGTGTCTCCTTTAGAGTCCAACACAGAAGTCTTCAGTTGTCACTGACTAAATTTGGAGATGGTTTTTCTGTTGAAATAGAAAATTATAGGCCCCCCAAAAATGTAAAATTTCTTTCTATGTTCCTACTGTTAGTGTCCCAGTTCATTAGTGTAATGCATCTATCCCTGCCCTTATATTTGCATTGACGCCTGTGCCCTTTTCAATTATTAATAGTGTGGATGTCCAGGAGTTTGTCAGCAGCATGCTGTCTGGTGAATGTTATTATATTATGTGTCAAGGGGTCTAGTTATAACACAATAAACAAACCATAAAAGCAGCTTTTGCCAATTAGATATGAAAATGGGTTGTGTTCAACATCTAAGCCCACCACTTAGGAATTGCAGCATTTTTAATGCTCATCTTCTATTAAAATCTAAAACCTTTCATATTTTCTGGTATTCTGCTGTAGAAACTACCACCACAAACTCAAAGAGGGTTACAAAGCACGACTCTTTTTGGTGCTCATTAAGGTTTGTGGAACACTCAAACAGGCTTGAAAAATGGAAGAATTAGGTTTTCATCCTTTCTACTAAAAGGCTGAGTTAAGAGTCTGCATAGTTTTCTTGTCCAAGGACTGTCTGGGTAGAATTGGGAATGCATTTAGATGAATTAGCTAGGTAGTGAAGCCTACAGTGGAGCTTTTTAATGCAATTTTATACCAATAATAAACCACAAAATTTCTGAATTTTGTGAAGCTTTCAACATAATGAAAGCCCTTGAACAGTCAAGACATCTTGTCTTATACAAGTTGGAAGGCAAAAAGCAATCCATAATATAGCAAAGTTATGAAGAGTACATTACAAACTACAGGGTTATTTAAGACTAATTTACAACAGACACTTATCTAAACAATCATTTGCATACTTTATAAATACAAGGAAGCAACAGTCAATGTTATAAAAGAGTTTCAGGAAGACTTTTGTGGAGTTGTTGATAGGCTGCTTGTAGTAGATCCAGCAGCTTAGATGTTCCCCATCAACTTTAGCTGGCCAAACACAGCTGCTGTCTAGACTAGCATGGTAAATACTGTCAGCTGCAGTATACAAGTGTCAAGGCAGCATTTTCCGAGGCGACAAAAAGCAAATACTCTAGATGTATGTGGTGCTTTACAGTTCGCACTGACTTGTAGAAATGTTCTGCTCTGGTTATAAAGCCTTATGAGGCAGATAAGCCCAAATTCAATGTTTTATCCAATTCAAAAGCAGGTTTTTCTGCATTACTACTTTGCCCATCTATCAGACAGACCAGCACATGACTCTAGTGCTGCTGAAACTCATCTGTGATGAAGCTACAGGTGTTATCAGCATGAGTGAAAGCCACAATACAAGCCAAACATAAATGATTGGTGGGATGAACCCACAGCAACGTGAGCATTCAAAGTCACTGTTTCACTAAATGTTAAGCTTTGCTTAAAGGGCACAGACTTTGGAGAGGATAATGATGCTGCTGCCAGTTTAGTTGTTATAAATACTTGAATGCAGTTTAAAAGCTCCCTGCAATGATGCCTGTCCAAAAAATCTTGCCTTTTGGGTTGAAGAGGTACTTGAAATTAGAATTATGCCCTCAATTTTTAAAATAGATGCACATTAATAGAGTCATGTCTTGCAAATATCCTGATCCCTTTCAGTCTACCATTAACTTGATTTAAATGTCTGTTTTTGTTAAAACAATAAGTGGTTAATGCTCCCTTTAAGTGTGTGTCTAGGCTTCAGGCTTTGTAAATAGTATCAATCCATATCCACTTTAGCAGCATATGAGCCCTTTGGTTTCCCATCCCATATATTGATAAGGGAAGATAAGGTCTGCACATCGACTTTCATCAAGGCCGATTAGCCCAACAGTTTCAGACACTCTGGATGCACTGGTTCCCATTCTGGAAATACTAGGCTATATTAGGCATGGTTATTTAGCTCTGGCTTCTGTTTGGAGCACGCCTGCTTGTTGCTCAATACAGGGTATTAGCTCTAAGTGAAGGAAATGGATGCTGACAGACTGCACACACACAGGGTGGAGTGTTGTTCTGCCATATTGATAAATTTCCAAAACCACACTGTTTGGCTGTCCTTTGTGATTTCAGCTCTTTAGAGTTACACAAACAGGGAACAAAACACACAAATAGTTGGTTATCGCCTACAGCAAAAGCAAGCAATTACTTCAGCCCCTGTTCCTGCACAGTTCATTGTGTGAACATATAACTTGTAAATACACTGAACAGACAAAGTTAAGCTTCACTTTTCTCAAATGCTGAGAAATGCAAGTTTGTAAAATGTATGACGAATCTCTTGAAAACTGTTATCTCAGAGTATTTTCTTTGAGATTGGGAACATAATTACCATGTACAGCACAATAATTAGGGGTTTTTGGACATGTTTTTGACTGAGCTGGCATTTTCTGTGAATCTTGGTTAACAAAAACAAGTCTTTTAAACTGAAAATGTGCTAAAACTGATGATTTTTCTGGTTAGTTCTGAGAGATCTGAGTCATTACAGTCTTGTTTATGTAAGTTATGTAATATTTTCATTTACATATCTTCCTTCTGAGATTTGCCAGGCACCCCCCACCATGCAGGAGATCCTGGGGTAGACCTAGAGGAAATATATCCCTCATCTGCCCTGGGAGCCTCTCGTGATCCACCAGGAGGAAGTGGAAAGCATTGCTGGAATGAAGGGTGTCTGGAATTGCCATTGACTGCATATAAAAGATGGACGTAGCTTCCAGGTCTGAAAAGTCAAGCCAGTGTGGAAGTACTTCAAACTTGCATTGTTGCTAATGGCCAGCAAAAGGGCCACCCTGGTTACAAGACATCTGGTTGTGCAGAAGTTTAGGGGAAAACAGCCCTCAGATTCCTTGTCTGTGAACTCAGTAAACACTTTCCTGATGAGTTTGTAAATTATGCTCCAATTCACTGTCACAAAGAAGCCTTAAGCAGGCTACATTTCACTGTATGATTAGCCAGTTGGTAGCCTATAAGTGAGCAGTGCCCCTCATTTTTCAGGCATACCCACCCCTTGATCCATTTTCAAAACAAGATGACAATGGCATAAATGTTCAGCTAGAATCTACAGGACTTCACTGGCCAGTGGGTGATGTCACATCCATCTTTTATATACAATCTATGGGTTAGGGTCTATGGGAATACCATGAAGGTGGATGGAAATGTTTGATTAATTTGTGCAACCACTGTTTATTTTCAGCAGCTTTTAAAGGTATGCTGTTTATAAGTAGTAAGCCATGTACTTTGGCCAAGTCATTTAAAAATATTTACTGTTTAACAATCACGTTGTGTCTAAGATTCTACAGGGTTAAGGACTTCTATGAGAATAAGACAGGCCTTATCCGTTATTAATCAACTCTGAATTTTAAATCCAAAGGGACTTCTTTGCAATGATTCTCTTTCTTAGCTTGTTATTCATGTATAATTATCTTTGAGTTATTTCTGGCACACTGTAAATAAGCGTCAGGTCTTCCAGCACGGTCATTTCTCCCCACAGTATACATCTGCTTTCCACCAACGTATACTCTAACCTGCTTTCAATCGTCATACATATTACAGGCTAGATTTTTTCCCACTACCTTCAAGGTGACATTGAACCTGAAAGAAAATCTCTAACATGGGTTGAGTGCTTCCTTCCATGAACATGGTAGGACTAAATTCAAAAGATCAACGACGTCGTCTTGTATTGATTTTGGGATTATTATTACATCACAGCTCTACACTCTGAGGAATGTCCCACATGCTCTCCAGGCCAGCAAACTAGCTCAAGGCTCAACTTTACAGCAAAAGATGATACTCACAGACAGATGTTTCATTTCACCGAAGCAAAATGTACCTGCTGTGATAGCCTTCTGTGGCCATACAGCTACCTTAAAATAAATTCTGATTCAAGGGACAAGTGAGTCTACCAGGGAGAGGAGAACGCTGTTAAATTCATGTTGAGAGAGTAGCCTTTGCCTCTCGTCTTTCTGTGGCACACTGCACTCCAGCCGAGTATGCACCATCCAAATAAACAGCAGCATGTCAGCTCTCTGCAGCCCATCACTCTCTGTTCATCCCGAGAGTCCCATGAGCAGATAAAAAGCTAATCAAACCCTCCACCATGTAATTTATCATTGGCTGTTCATAAACACTCCATCTTCCATTCCTTCCCTTTGTCCCTTTTGGCAGCACCTCCATTTCTCTGACAAGTGAGGCATAATGGTGGTGACAAGCTAACAAATCAAGTTTATCTCTATAAAGTTATTGGCTCCATTAAGATATTGATATCCATATAGTATTTTAATATCAAAAGATCTTGGGTATGCTTGAATTTTATGTTATTGTTTTTGATTGTCAAACGCAGTAAAATTTACATAAAGCGAATAAGAGCAGTTTCCATGGAGTACAATGTGGGTTTTTGTGTTTTCAGTATTTTCATGTGAATGCCATGGTTAGGCCCATTTTCACAGTGCTGCAGTCTCTAAATGAGGAGGAACTGCAGAAAGACATGACAAAAAATAAAAAAAATCACTCACTCCCTTGTGAGCTGCTGTCCCACTTCAGTGAGTCTGTCAACAATCTGCCAAATTTGTCTTTTTTCTAATACCTGCTGTACATCTTCGCCCACAATCCCTCCACCTTCCCTGGAGAATCCCTGAAAGATTACAAAAGTGCTGAAGCCTATAATAACTTCAAGTCTGAAATGAAGTTTACATCAGGAGATGTAAAACATTTGTGATTAAAAAAAAAAAAAGGGTGAGTAAAGGATGATTATAAGTAAATAAATGGAATGGTGAAAGAACTGCATCTATACAGTGCTCTTCTAGGCTTTCTAACCACATTCAGCCATTTTCACACGCAGCACTTACATACCAATGGATGTATAAGAGGCAGTTTTGGGGTACACTTGGAAACACTTAGACATGCAGACCGGATATCTAGTCACTCACCTTCAATTTAATGGATGAACAGCACTACCATTCTGAGGCACAACAACCTTGGAGCTACATCAGCAATTAAGATTTAATTTCAAAACAGAGACCGAAATTACCTGTGTGATTCTCCCTCCTACAAGACCATAATGGGAAACTCATAACTGATGCCATTCCAATAAAAACACTTAGCAAGAATGCAATGTTCTCAAACACTTTACCTGGATGGGCCGTCCAGATAATATAATTTGTGATTTCTTCGTATTTCTTTTGTCCATCCAAGAAAACGATGGTCACCTTGCTCTTAGTTTGAAAGAGTCAGTCCTTGCTAATTAGCCCAAGATATTCAAGACATTTTTGGAGCTTTGTATCACTAGTAACATTCAAAGGTTTATGTAATTAATACATTTTATTTTATCCACAGCATCAAACATATCTGATGTACTGTGGGTCCCCACTGTCTGTGATCTCCTTGCTCTTTGGTGGTCAGGCTGTGTGTTAGCAATACTGTTTTCCATATTGTCTCTTCTTTTTGTTACTAACTGGCTGATATCCCAATATGATGTACACTATATGGACAAGAGTACTGGGCCATGCCTCTTAATCTTTGAATTCAGGTGTTTCAGTCAGCCCCATTGCCTCAGGTGTGTTAAATCAAGCACCTAGCCATACAGTCTGCATTTACAAACATTTGTGAAAGAACAGGTCGTTCTAAAGAGCTCACCGAATTCAAGTGTGGCACTGTAATAGGATGCCACCAGAGCAACAAGTCAGTTCGTGAAATTTCTTCACTCCTAGGGAACCACAGCAACTCAGCCATGAAGTGGCAGACCACATGAAGTTACAGAGTGGGTTCGCTGAGTGCTGAAGTGCTGAAGTGCATAGTGCGTACAAGTGGCCAAAGTTCTGCTGACTCAATAACCGCAGAGTTCCAGATCTCCTCTGACATTAACATTACCACAAAAACTGTACGCCAGGAGCTTCATGATATGGGTTTCCATGCCCAAGCAGCTCTTGTAGGTGTAACATGTAGATGGCCCACTACTATTGTCCTTATAGTGTATGTGCAACAAGCTAATCTTATTATTCAGGGTTCCTCTGATCCTCTGATGTGGGGGTTATTTTCAGCCTTGGTAGAGGTATGTAGTCCTGTTCTCTTATGTACCAACTGAACTGTACAAACTCACTATTTGGATGCATCTCTCAGAGTTTCTGATATTGAGTTAGAGGCAAGAATTCCAAAATGTAAAAAAAAAAAATCCTTTGGTTGTTTCAAGGTTCTTCTAATGAATGTGAAGTGAGCACAGTGCAACACTCTTTTTATACTTTGATGAAGAAGAAATCATTACCATTGATGTAGGTGCAGGGCATGCTGAGGATAAAAGGGTCCAGTCCATTATTGCAGTTGTCGTTATTGAAGGTTGCCACTACAACAGTGGTGAAATCCCATTACTGCAACTGAATGAATTACGAATAAGCCACGCATTCAAATTGATAGGGCAAAAGGTGGCTGATGCCAGTGAATCACTCTGATTTTGTATTTATGCCTAATGAATATTTGCGGAACCATGGCTGCTAACCCAAGTGGAGACTCAATAAAGAGGGGGGGGGGAGGAAAATCATTTTATGGTGAATTAAAGGAAGAAGGGACACTTTATGTTTTGGCCATTGCAGAGTGCTTGCCTGATGCAATGGCATTTCATGGTGTGTTGTCTTTGCTCAATTTTCAAATCCTCAGACGCCCTCCAAAAGAACTCATCACTGAAGCAAAAGCTTTTGATCTTTTGTCAGGACCATCTCTTGGATTTTATAACTTTTATCTGCAGGCCTGTTACAGAAATACAATTAATTTAATGGAACAAAGAGCTTTTTAACTGAACAGCGCTTTCTTTGGTCTCTGTACAGCATTCTGTTTTGGAAATTTAATTAATTTTCGAACAGCAGGGTGTCATTTCATTGAAAGGTATAATTCATCCTTTGTGGTTAGATCAAGTCACATTAATCTACATATACTGGCTGCCTAAATACCCTCTGTGAGCACAACCTGTTTATTTATGGTAAACATGGGGGGCCTCATATGTGGGAAGTACACAGACTTTTGTGCTTGCCCACTCCATTATGCAGATGCTAGTTCTGCAAAATTTAGTCAAATTTTTGATATTTGTTCATGACTGAAGGCTGGAGATATGCACCTGTGGTGCAACAGTCCAATATATTTATTGTTTCTGCTTCACTAGCTTCCTTCACTCTGTTGATATCTTCAATGAGTGAAAAAGGCAATGAACAGATAGTGTGAGGGTTGTCTTTCTCTAGGGGGATACACTTCAAACACATGCCATGAAATTCAGCCAGTGTCTGTCCCTCTGTGTGTGACAACATGGAAATTTTGACATTTCTAAGCCCTTAGAATTCAGCATTAAGCTATAGGCCTTTGAGATTGGTCCTCTATGAAAGGAAATTGATCTTTATTTTTGCCACCTCTTCAAAGAATTACAAGAACACGGCAAAAATATTTTAACAGATTATATCTATATTCTAAAAATACCAGCGCTAGAATATGCACAGCCACAACTAGCATATTAGTCATATTTTATAATCAAGATTTATACTGCTGAGGCTGGTCCAAGGGTTGTCTGAGAGGCTAATTTTTCATGTGGATGTCAAAAATTATAAAATCAGGTATAAAAAAAAGCAAATAAATGAAGCAAGCAAAGGATAGAAGGCAACACACACCAGCTGTGTATGACATTTGTCAAAACGCATGCATCCATGTTCCTCTAGCGTAGATAGTGTAGACATATTTTTATTAATTTCCGGAATCATCACAACAACTGATTTTTCCTAATCCCAAGGAGGTCGCCATCCTATTTTTGCTCCAGTGTGACTGAGCCATAAAACAACACCACTGTTTACAGGGCCTTCAACATTTTGAGAATACTTTTTAGCACAAATATGATACACCATGTAAATATTGGCCACTGATATCGGTAAACGTCCTCCTTTTTGCCAGTATCAGTCAGCAGGGCCAATACACACCGATACTAATATTCAGCTGATACATTATTGAATCTCTAATGAATACACTGTAAATTTGTTCGTAATAACTTTAGTTAAAATTTTCATTGTTAACTAATTAATAACAGACCTTATCTTATCCATCAGAATAACTTTATATAATCTTGGACAAGCTGATGTGCTTGAATATCATTTTTCATTTTTTAATAAAATGGGTAACACCCCTATAGCATCAATCATCCACGTGTCTTCCCTCCTCTCTCTGCTGCTGCTATAAGGAGAAAAAGTTCTCTCCAAGTCAATAAGAAGTCGAATTCAAATATATCGTACAGACTTAATTAGACTCGACTATTACAGAGTTAGGATTTGTTTGTAGGTCGTTCATGACGTTTTGCCATTAGCGAGCAAATCAAACCGGCTCTGGATGATGAGGGAGCAGTGGGTTGATTCTGCTCTGTCACTAATTATGAGCTGAAATTCCATTACTGGATTGGATAAAAATAATTTATTTTTTTTTTAAACATAGTTTCCAATAATATAGTGGTCACCAATGTATCGTGCCTCCTTCATGAAAACACAATGCTCCTGATGACATTTGATAGACAATGCAATCAATTAACTGAGGAAATAATCTGCATATTATTCAATACTGTTGCAGCCCTAATTAATTAAGAAATATATGGAACCTCTGCCTCCTCTCTTGTACCATAAAGATGAAAAAAAAGAGGCAAACAAAACATGCAAAAGAACAAAAACAAAAACAGGCTGTGGCGATGGCAGCTTTTGAATATCAACCATTTGACTTAGTGGCAATATTAGCCTTTAAATGAGGAGTCCCCTTGTTTCCCCCTATACTACAGACATGACGTCTTAGTTTTGTTACAACAGATCACAAAGTGGGCTTAAAATTCGGTTATGTCTCATGATGTCCCTCATATCACAGACCAAGCTGTGATACTTTTGAATAAACTTTGCATTACACACACAGACCCCAAAACATTCATCAATTGCAAATCATTCTGTTCTGCCATTTAAACGACGCCACGTCTTTGATCTTGATGCAATTTCCCTCTGGTCTAAAACTTTCTGGTCCTTTCATCTGAGCAGAGGCTGAACGAGGAACGCTGTCTGGAAACAGGTGTTCTCGCTGTTTGATGTTAGCCTGCGGTGGTCCAGCAGGTTTGGAAACATGAAGCAATCATGACCCCATTCTGGAGACCCACAACACTGTCCCCCTCCCCTCCCCTCCCACCTCCTTTCAGATGAAGCAGCCAGGTGCCAAAAATACACACAGCTGTGTTGAATAAAACATCTGACACACTGACTCCCTGACTGATGGTGGGACAGAAGGAGCTACCCCGGGGACGGAGAGGTCTGGGACTTACCGCACCTACACACTCAACTCATTACACAAGTTAATGAGAAAGTTTCTGTGAAGTTGGCTGCTGAGACAAGAACGAGCCTTAACTGCTACTCCAGCTGAGGGAGGGAGCTGTCCTGTAAGATGTGGTACTGAATCTGGCTGCTTCTGCCAAGAGAATCAGATATTTATAACAGAGCAACTTACACTTGGTGAGCAGGAAAGTGACTTGTTTGCCTAAGAGCACAAATGTGACATGGCTGCTTGAGCCACCTAAGCATATAAGGCACGAGGCTCAGAGTTTTAGCTTAAATGCTTTCAAGGGAATTAAAAAAAAAAAAAAAACTGATTTTGGACACATAGGCTTGTTGAAAAGATTTGATGGGAAGCATCTTTGTCCCCAGATGTTCAGTGGGTTTCAGCCTGGGTTTTTGGCTGGGCCACTTGAGTACAATCAGAAACTTGTCCTAAAGGCATTCCAGGCAGTTGCTCTACAGTTCAGGTCATTGCTGTGCTGAACGGTGACCTGGCAGCCCCAGTCTCAGGTCCTTTCTGCAGACCAGAGTCTTTACTTGCATACTATCCTTTAAGGGTTTTATCTGGGTATAAGTGGGCTGAGACCTATTTTATTATGATTATGCAATACAAGGATGTATTGCACATGTAGTCCTCTTAATGTCAAAAATTATACAAGAGTTAATCTGGCCATTTAGTGTGAATTCAGTAGTCTTACAGCCTGAGGAAAAAAGCTGCAAAGTCTGGTTACATGGCAGTGGATACTCCTGTACTGCTTTCAAAATGGCAGAAGGGTAACCAGACTGGCTGGGGAGCTCAGTGTCTTCTCACATTCTTCAGGCTTTGCAGAGATACCTCACTAATATCAGTGATGCTCGGTAGATTTTCTGGAGGCTTTGATCACACGTGGCGAAGTCTAACAGTCTTAGGCCATGCACATCCCATACCAGTTATGTTTCTAGTTAAGATGCTTTCTATTGCTCCTCTGTAAAATCAAAGTCCATCTAAAAGCAAGTTACTTTGAAGCCTCTATCAAAATGAATGGGGACAACAAAATCGTATGTATAGAATCTCCAGTGAAATCTGATGAAAACAGCTCCAACAGTTTGACAACTCTGGAACAAAATAAGCCCTTGCTAATACATGTTATGGAAATGCCAAGAAAAAGAAAAAAAGTACACTTACCTACATCTTTTCTAACATGTTGAGTAGAGAAGTATGCCACCACCACACAGGCGAGCCAGTCTTGAAACTGTGCCATGGATCTGTGCAACAACACGATTGGCTAATGTTTCCCAGTTTCCCCACAATCTTAAGAGTTTCAGAATTCTCTCAGATTTCTATACAGGATTTTTTGAGAGCCATTTCTCCTACTCATGTCTCTGGTAGAATTTAACAAGAAGTTAGCAGAACTCGACATACGCCTTTTATGCAAGTGTGGCTTCCATCTAGTCATTCTGCCATAAAGGCTGCTGAGTGCTTCTGAAACGGTTGTTCTTCTGGAAAAGTCCTACCATTTCTGTAGATGACTGAAGCTCTGTAAGAGTAACCAGTTGGTTCTTTTTGCTCAGACAATCATTGTAGTCCAAGATGACTACTGATGGTTTTGATTCACAATTACTCAAGCCACCATGGTCTGGGGAATACTTGAAATCTAAAATTATTTTTTGCCTTTGCACAGTTTAATTTCAAAGGTCTGCATTTGGACTTAGTCGCTTGCTATTTGTCCTGACTTACACAGATGTGCACCTTTCTTAACTATGTCTAACCAATTCAATTTGCCACAATCATGTTCTAGACACATCTCATTGATAATTAAAGCAGACAGGATGCACCTGAGTGCAATGTGGAGGCTTTTTTTTACAGATTTCTAAAAGTTCTAAAAAAAAAAAAAAGATTTCACTATCCCCACAATGTGTTGCAGGGTCTAAGTTGACAAAAATAGCAATGTAAATCTACAACAAAATAAAGACTAAACAACATCACTAAAAATGAAGCAGTCTGAACCCACTTTGAATATCTTCATAAATTTAAAAGCTGTTGAATTTGCAACAGTGTTCGTAAACAGAAAGTTCAGGATATGCTGCAGTTATTCAAAAAACAAAAAACAGAATATCAGTGATGTAGTAGCTCATCCAGCTCGTGATCCATCACAATTCACAGGTTACTGTAATATGTGAAGGAGGATTACACAAACAAAAACAAAATAAGAATTAAAATACACTGAGAAGTCAAGAAGGCTTGAAAATAGTCATATCCAGGACAAATTAATCTTGTTTCACTACAAGCTGACCAATATTCTAGGAGGAATAGAAATTCTTGTGCAAATGGAAAAGTGCCTGTGAAACAACCATTATGATCTTGACTACAATTTGGGTGACGACCCATCAGGTGATCATTGTGTGCATTTTTCACTAAAATCTCACCAATACAAGGAGGAGTAGCAATTCCTGTGAACTGTGGATTGAGAGAGGGATGCCTCATCATTGCATATGCTCATCGGTCCTTCAGCCAGATGAGCTAAAAATGAACAGAAAATGGAAGAAAGTCCTTCAAATCTTTCAGCTTGTGACCCTTTTAAAAGAAGGTCAGTATACTGCTGACCCATTGTCACCAATTTAAACTGTTAAGTATACAATAATTTTAGATTTTTGGTTTTTTAATCTTTATTCTAAAATGCTAGGTAAAATATTTTTTACATATAGATTTTGTTGAGGAACAACAATAAAGCAAAGGGGAAAAAAACAACAACATGAAGATATACATCTTATGATAACCGTGATTATTAATTAAAATGAAATAGCAACATTGTGTCAATAATGCACAGGTGATAATATAAATTTGTAACTGTTCTTTTTATGTTATGGTTACAGACCATCTCGCCACTGCCATGCACTTGTATTTTGAGTTTAATCTGCCAAAGAAAAAGACAACACACATTAAAAACAGTTATAGATAAACTACATTAATAGCATTGTAGGTATTTTTTGTTCTAACGTTCTATACACATCGTGCTAATATCATTATTGTTATATATTTTTTTAAAACTAAGCTCATTGTGACGTGAATTTCTGATATTGTGACACCCCTACTGTATTATGAAATGTCTTACTAAGGTCATTGCCACTGACAAAAAAAGCTTTAATCCTGTTTGGCAAATATATATAAAGATTCAGTATTAAAATGTACTTTCATTGTATTTATTAAACCACCAAGTGACCCCTCAAGTTCAGAAGCATCGGTATTCATTATGTTTCATTTGTGTCCAATCTGTATGCATGTGTTACATTATGTGGAAGCATTTTATCATCACCTTCCGTGATTCAGTCACAGATGATAAATGCAAGCTGGGGGGGGGGACTGATTCTTATAATTTTCAAGTGAGGCTGTATATTGCCATGAGCATCATCCCACCATGTCATTAACAAGCGGCAAATCACATACTTGTAACACGCACACTTCCTCTTAGTGACAGATAGCTTCTCCGGGCTTGTGGAGGTCAGCCTCGTAGGAGGTGAGAAAACAGTGTGCTTCCTATAGCGCTAAAATGGAACGACAAACAACTACACACAGATGCATCAAGATATTTTTATCAACAGTCAAGCAGCCATTTTGATCCACATGCTGGCACACCACCAAAGACCAAGCGTATTTAGCTACATATCGATTGAACATTTAAAAGACTAGTTTACTGGCTGTATCAGATTACGGGAGCCGCTGCCCCTTTAAGCCTCTGAACAACAACAAATCCTTCTTTAAATACCATCACAAAAGAAATGTGAAGGATTTGAAACAAGAGTTAGGAAAGCCTTATCTTGATTCAAATCTCATGAGCAATCATGCAGAACCAGAGTTGATCCAAATTCTGGTGAAGAATCGGGGTCACAATCAGTAAACATTATGTTTGCTGTGTTAACGCACGTCTGGTCTGTGTTTCCGTCATTAAAAAGAGACTGCAGCCATCAAGCTCGCAAACTATCAAATGAACATCAAAAGATTGTTGATGAAGCGGGTCAAGGCAGGGAACAAGAGTTCAGTCTGTGGAGCAATTTTTAAAAGACATTAAATTAATAAATGTGTGCTCCAGGGGAAGACAGCACTCTTCTTTCTTTATTTTAAGGCTGTGATAATACCCATTTCGAAGCATTTCTTGCCCTGCGGCTGTGTTTTCCACCAAACCTCTTTGTGCATGTAGAGAAAGGATTACACACTGACAGAAACTGATGGACAGAGTAAGAGATAACAGGGAGAAGATAGCAGGTGGAAAGAGGGTAAACAGAAAGGCAGTCAGTGTCTAGTGACCCCAAACCCTGAGATGGAGTCATGAGTCATAGACTGTTTACTGTACACAAAGAGACAATGAGACAACACAGTGGGACAACACTATTTACTGGCACACTTATGACACAGGGTCAATCATAAACTGGTGATTTCCAGTAAGGAGGACAGAAAAAATGAAGTGTAAAGAGGATATATTTTCCTGGGAGTAGAGCAAACAGCTTCTCGTGATCACAGTGCGCTGGTGAGAGGACGGGATGGTGCGCAGAGAATTAAGCCAAACAGTAACTTAACAGCCAGCTTGACAGGACGCGACTGATGGATTTTAAGCTTCCCCAAATATAACTCCTGCCATTTCTAATTAATTTTTAACTGCTTGACTAGCCAGGAGTGGAGCGCTAATCAAAGTGCACTATCTTGATTTTGCATTTTCAAATTATAACACGATTTGTGTTAGCAAAATTGAACTCCATGTGCACCAATGTGGAACTGACTCCAATTAAGAGATATTATGAGGTCTTTAGAAATAAATGCACCAGCAGCAATGCAGTTTTTACTGCTCAGAGTCTTCTACACAACTTATTCATTGTGAGATAATTAATACTAAAAATCTACAACTTTATTTTCTTTCAATATAAGATGCTGAAAGAGGTCAGGGTTCATGAACAGGTTCCTGAATTTTCTCTCGTTTGTCTGATTTGTGGGCATTTACAGATGAACAGATGAAAGTGTTGTTGTGAGACCGTTATGCAACACTGACTTGGCTGTCAGTGGTCACTCAACATCATGTCCGGTTCTCCAGAGGGACAGCCAGATTTCAGGTTGCAGCAGTATCTAGTGGCTGCGATGCCTCATTGCACTTGTTACTCCCAAATCTGAATAGCAAACAGTCGGATGATCACAAAGGCCATGGAAGCTCCAGCTTACTCAGGCAATAGTGTTTATGGTTACATGAAACTAAGTTTTCTATTGATTGAAAGTGAGCACACATGGAAACAACAAGCCCACTGCCAGTACAAGAAAATTTGTGCTTGTCTGGTGCTCAAGTCCCACAGGGGCTCTTAGTGGGGTTGGTCAGCCAAAGGACGAGGATGGGCTCCGGAGTTATTGATTGAAGCTTCTCATAATCTGTGAACAGGTCCAGAGGTGCTGCAGGGCTGAGCTCGGCAAGGATGTCGGTGTGTGCCAGTGCGATGCTATGAGTCTGACATTGAATTTGCCCTTCCTGCTGCCTAGTTTCAGCACCTTTTCTGAGGAGCCAAAGTCTGCTGTGGTGCATAAAGAAAACAGCTCATAATGTTAAAAAAACAACAACAAAAAAACAGGAAAATATTTGATTTCAGTTTATGGTCTGGTAAATAATTCTATGCTGTGGAAATGTTCCAAAAGCAGTAATGTATGTCTTAAAAATAGGCCACAGCATTGACCAGAATGGCTGAAAACAGCACAACAAGTAGATGCACACTCGATGTTTCTACAAATAAAATATTCCACAGTAATTTTCAAGCTTTTGCTTTTTCAGTCCACTCTAGCCATCTCAGTGCTCATATGTTGTCAGATCTTCTCAAAGGAAGTCGGCTTGCTGAGCCTGTTAGAAGATCATTGCACTTTTTCCACCTTCACCTGAAATTATTACTGCTCCCCTGCACCCGATGCCATTGCTTTACCCCGTTTTTTGATTTTCTTGGGCTAAAGCAGGTACCTCTTTAATCTTTTGCATTCCTACTGGCATTGAGTATACAGTCCAGTCCATAACACTGTGTCCACACAGAACTTGTAGCATGAGCAGCGTGTTTGCAGAGCCTCAACCACTCCAGCACTCCATCTGTGTCTACGCAGGATGTGTTCAGACAGAGTATTAAGCTGCAGGTCGCCCACACTGTAAAAGCACATAGAGTCTAACACACAGCTGCTGTTATGCACGTAAAGTACAGGAATACAGACACTTATCAGTGTATATCTCAAAAAAGTGTGCCAAATCAGCGCTAACGTAGGCAACTTTTTTCTACACACTTTGTTTCCTCTTTTCATCATTTCAATGTAGTCTGATTTTGAAAATTTCTCTAAAAATGATAGCCAATATATACAATATATTGTAGATATTTCCTATAAATCATATTGTGATATTTTTATTTTGCCAAGCCCTGCTGTAATTGCTTGAGTTCATGATTTTCAGTCTGGATATTCTTGCCTTATTTTCAGCTTCATCACTTGAATGCTCATCTGACAACTTCACATCAGTCTTAAAGCCAACTTGCAATTCTCTCAACTCTGAGCCACATGTGAGGTCTATGTGTGAATGAACTAACAGTGAAATGATCCGTAACTGGCCAAGAAAACTTCAGCAGCCAAATGTTTGGATTATGTCAAAATCAAAGTGCACCGGACATCGAAATAATCAAACAGTTCAAAGACATCACAGAGTGGCAGCTAAAATGAAGAAAAAAAGAGCGCAGTAGATGGTTTACAACATTTCCTCAATCTGTCTCTGATCCAACACAATGAAGGTGAAAGAAATAAAATGTTTGCCATTTAAAGCATCAAGAAATTAGATCTAAAACAACTAACCTTAACAAGCTTTTCAAGAACATAATTTGAAATCTTAATACTTTAATTTTTTTACTTTTATTTTTTGTGATTCAGCAGCATTTAGGCTGAAAAATATTAAGATGGGGCACATGTGCATCATCTATCCCACATCCGGCTTGAGAAAAATACCTCCACTGATTGGAATACTTGTTGTTAATGGTGGCAGCCTTGCACAGTTTGTTTTGCAATGCACAATGCATGCATAATCCACATTTGGAAGTGGCTGCCTCTTCATTAACAACGTTTAAGAAATGAATGTGAGGAAATCCATCATTATCGCAACTCGCAATCACCAAACCCTACAGCGAGTGCAAACTCATAATCTCAGGCAATTTGCATATGCAATTAGCGTAAGCTTCAAGGAAAGGATGTGATTGACAGCACTGCAATGTTTTGCCTAGCTGATCTGATTGAACCCAATTTAGAGAGCAACCATGGTCCCCTTTATGGGTACTGTTTTTGCACATTGTGTCTCTCTGGCCATTTTAAGATACTATAGCAGATAAAGGGACACAGTGGAGTTTGAAAGCCTCACATTCTGGCCCTTATTGCAACAAAGGTGTCCAAGAGACAGTACGTTCACCCATTTACCTTGACACACCCCAAGCCATGCTTCAGTTGTATGGCAGCTGCCCTGTTTTTTAGGACAGCTTTAAAGATTTGATGCAATGCTAAAAAACAAAAACGTCCTTCTGCCAGCTTGATATAATTTGGAGTTGAGGCACAGACAGACAGAAAGAGGTAGCATTCTGTTTTTGCCCCAGCTCCCATCTGTTTTCTCTCTCCTTTTTTGACACCCTACTCAAGGTTATTAACCTGGCTGCAGGGTCAAAATCAATTGCAAGAACGAGACTGGAAGGTAAAGGTTTGTGCTGAATCTCTCACTGTGCATATGGGGCATGATGGGACAGCCATGTTTCATTATAAATTCAAGGCCAATCTGTTCCTAGGGAGGGAAAGCAGGATGTCAAGGTAATGAGTTAATTTAGGAGATAAGGAACAGCAAATGTAATCTCTGAAATATCACCAGCAGCAAAATAGCTCCTTGGGCCTCGTGTCCATTGTATCAAACAGAGGGTAAAGAAAAAATGTTACTAATTATCATGATAGTCTTTGCTCAAGGTACTCTACAGAACCGTAAATAAGGATAATTGTCCTAGCAATATGTGGTTAAGTTACCCTGAGGATTAACTCTAAAGATCCCATTTAACCTTGATGTTAATAATGGAGCAAGTTTGTTTCAAAGTAGCATTTTGCAATGACCTGTCACCAGGCTCTCCACTCCCCATACACCAATTTCACTGAATGCAATCATGGAAGAATTCACTTTTATTTTGTTTTAAACAGCAAAAGAAGGACTAAAGAAGCAGATGAAGGACACCTCTGCTCGCAGCCTCTACATGAACAAACAGGTGAGGTTAATATACACTATAAAGGGATTAGGGTAAACAACAATTTACCCTAATACAGTTTTTCGGCTAGTTCCTATGAATTTACACGTTTATGAATTGACATTCAGCACCAATCAATCAGACACCAAGAAAGATGGAAAGCGGTGCAACAACAACTCATGGGGCATGGGGCTAGGGTATTTAAAAGTAGAATGGGAGGCAGAGCCTTCAGCTTTCAGGCCCCTCTCCTATGGAACCAGCTCCCAGTTTGGATTCAGGAGACAGACACCCTCTCTACTTTTAAGATTAGGCTTAAAACGTTCCTTTTTGATAGAGCTTATAGTTAGGGCTGGATCAGGTGACCCTGAACCATCCCTTAGTTAAGCTGCAATAGACCTAGGCTGCTGAGGGCTTCCCATGATGCACTGAGCACTTCCTCTTCCTCACTTCCTTTCACTCTCCATGTGTTTATACACCACTTGCATTTAATCATTAGCTATTATTAAACTCTGTCTCTCTCCCATAGGTGTGTCTTCTGTCCTGTCTCCCTCTGCTCTCTTCTGTTTCCCCTCATCCCCAACTGTTCACGGCAGATGGCTGCCCCTCCCTGAGCCTGGTTCTGCCGGAGGTTTCTTCCTGTTAAAAGGGAGTTTTTCCTTCCCACTGTTGCCAAGTGCTTGCTCATAGGGGGTCGTCTGAGTGTTGGGGTTTTCTGTC
>VUQI01000517.1:0-18942 GCA_015106735.1 Paratilapia polleni | reverse complement strand
ATGCTGCAATAGGCCTAGGCTGCTGGGGACTTCCCATGATGCACTGAGCACTTCCTCTTCCTCACTTCTTTTCACTCTCCATGTGTTTTATACACCATTTGCATTTAGTCATTAGCTATTATTAACTCTGTCTCTCTCCTATAGGTGTGCCTTTTGTACTGTCTCCCTCTGCTCTCTTCTGTTTCCCCTCATCCCCAACCGGTCGCGGCAGATGGCTGCCCCTCCCTGAGCCTGGTTCTGCCGGAGGTTTCTTCCTGTTAAAAGGGAGTTTTTCCTTCCCACTGTTGCCAAGTGCTTGCTCATAGGGGGTCGTCTGATTGTTGGGGTTTCCTGTCTTTTCTGTCTAATATTGTAGGGTCTTTACCCTAAAATATAAAGCGCCTTGAGGCGACTGTTGTTGTGATTTGGCGCTGTACAAATAAAATTGAATTGAATTGAATTGAATTGAATATATAGTTGCATCTTTGTCCCACAGTTTGCAGCTTTCTTTGTTCTTTCAGTTCATTTGTAACTAATAAAAAGACTAATAAACTTTCCATTAATAATTAGGTAAATTAAAGGCTCTTTGCAAAGATTTGCAAAGAGAATGAGTAAACAGAAAATAGCAGAGCTAAGTGTATCTCCCTCACAATATAATACAATGCACAAAAAGATTCTGTTGTGCCAGTTCTTCACAATTCAGGGACACAGGTCATATTGGCAGTTTGGAGAGCCTTTTCAATTACTCTCAAGAGAATGATGTAGATGCATTTGCTGAATTAGGTCTTAAAGGACCAGTTATACTGCCAAAGAAGAGAGTGTAATAAATCACAGCCATAAGTCTATGCTGTAAGAAGAGTACATGCGCTCTGTCATTTTCACATAGTCTGAAGCACACTCTGCTCATTTTAATGCATTGTGGGAATCCCTGAATGCACAGTACACATTTTAAAGGTTTGCTGATGGAGCAAGAACCATCATGGGCTAGATCAGCCTAAACATTGGCCATAGTTATAGTTTTTGGAGCATTGTGAGAAAATTACATTTATTTAGCTCTAAATAAACTTGGGGAGAAAAAAAAGAATTATACTGTAGTATCATTCAATTATTCTCATCTTTTTTCATCACTATTCAGAGGATGTGAATAGAGGAATAGTCATTAGAAACAAAGATGTATCCACCCTATCTGTCTTTGATTTTGTACTTACTGGGTTACCCTCCCACTGAGGTACCATTGTGTAACATTTCACTGAACTCCTAGTCAGTCTCAGATTGACCTCCAGTTTATCAGACTTACCCAAAACCCGCGACAAGGCGGCAAACAAGGAAGAAACCATATCCCTGGACAAAAGATGACAGGAAGGCAAAGAAGCCATTCGTGGACATGCAGATGAGGAGGCATTGTCTGCGGCCCACTTTGTCAGACATTCCTCCCCAGAAGAACGCTCCGACCATCATGCCCAAGTAAACAACACTGCCTGGAAGGAAGAGAGAGTGACCTGATTTTTGTTTGTTAAAATCCAGTGGATTACATCACATCTCTATATTCCTGTATGTGCGCAGCATATGATTGTATTAGTTTGCTATGTGACTTTTCACTTACCAGAGTCCAGCATCTTTGGAGTTTATCTCACCTCAAAAAATTATTTTGATGTTTATTTTTATTTGTAAATGAATTAAACGGATAACCTCCTAAAGGTTTTCTTTTTCTTTTTGTTTAACACATAACTTGCTACTGTTCAAGAATTACAGGCTTAACATCTTTCTGGCAGTACTACAAGTTTAACCCCTATTTCTGGTCTCCACAAGCTCCTTCGGGAAATATCTGATTCTTTAAGTGCTAATTACTCCATTTTGCTTACCTGCTACCAGCTTGAGCTTTACTAGTAATCATTTCATTAACTGTAAATCCTATTTTCTCTCTGTTGGCTAGAATGTCCCAGTTGCAAAAGACATTTGGAGGATAGATAAGTCAAACTCAAATATGCCATATGCACAGGCAATAATTGCCCTATGGCTAGACATTCCCTGGACATCCATAATGGAAGCCCATCCACATTTCAAGCCTTTGGAACTGACCAGATCTCTCTTGCCATATGAGCTGGTGACAGACAAAGTAGACTTAAACGTAGGGAAGCTTGTTGGATTTATAAATTACAGGCCATTAAAAATCCTGACTTAAATGAGGACTTAAATTTCCCTGTTTTTATAAAATGTGTTTGTTTTTAGGATGAATTCATATTCTTTGTAATTGGTATTGTTGTTTGTTTCTTATGGAGTTTTGTCTTAAATCTAATTTTGACAAATACTGTGGGCGAGAAGGATGCTATCTTCAGACATATTTATGTGCTGACACCCTCCTAGACCTTTTCCTATTGGTAGCACACCATTGGTGGAATATTCCAGTCTTACTCCAGGTGGAGGTTTGCTATTGGTGGAACCACACTAGAAAAGAGTGTGGTGCTTGAAGCAAAACATTAATGTTACTAGCCATAAAACCGACACAATGAGTTAAAAGACATTTTAAAGTTATTTAGAGCTCAGGGGAGTTTGGTGATATGGATTTTTGCTGCACTCTCGGTGCAAACACACAGTTCAAAGTGCTTTAAACAGTTAAGTGCAAGTCATTCCTGTCAGCCAAAAACTCACACCTGTTTTAAACTCCAGTTGTTTTGTTTTTTTTCTAATCTTGTCTCTGTATGATGTCAAAGAGAGGCACTAACACTAACATGGTATACATCATCTCAGGCACACAGCTCTGGCTGTTAGCACAGCAGCACCACCCACCTGCTGGTCAGACCTTCTGTTTGGAAAAGGCAGCCATTTAGGAGAGGGGCTGCACCAAAGGGCTTTTATAACACAAATAAATATTATTTTGAACAACTACTCTAATTGAGTTTGGAGCGAAAATATGGAGCTGGAAATGAGCATAATAGGTCCCCTTTAAATTCCTTTGTATAAAAATGTTGATTATCTCTTTAACATGTAGCTACAGACATGCACATCAAACACAGTTTACTGCTGTTAGCCTCTTTTAAACCGAAGAACAGATTAAAACTTGCTCTTTTACTCTCTGCTAACAGTTTGAACAGATTAAATTCACCAATTTGTCCTTTATTATTTGGGAGACTGGTGTAGTGGTTAATACATTCATTTTACACATGAAAGATCCCTAGTTCACGACCATGAGGACACTCAAACTCAGCCTCAGGGGGTCACGAGCTAGTGTACTCCTAGTGCTGGTCCCACGCCCAGATAAATGGGAGGATTTCGTCAGGAAGGATACCATTCATATAGGATAGTTTACCATAAAATAGCATTCACTGAAGTGAATTTAAACTTAGTGGAGGAACATTTTAAAAATATCTCATCCTGAGTAATCAGCGACATCCAGCACTTACTATCAGTCGAAGCTAAGAGTTTAGGAATTGTCTTAAAATCAACATGGAGCAATATTAGACTTGGGCTTATTATTGCTGATTTTATTGAATGCTACCTTTATGACATATCATGCTTTTTTGAAGGGTGTAGGTGTGTAAGCTGCCGCTAGATACAAGTGTGGATATCACTCTGATCTTTTATTATCTTAAGACCTACCGCTACATATGCTATTTTCCAAATCAAAGCTAGACTGTTTTCTAACAATTAGAGCTCTGACTGAAGATACTGAACCCTAAACCCAGTTTGAAAACTCTCTGTCCCGCTAACACACTTGAAGAGTAAATACAGTGTGTAAAAGACAGAAAACAGGCTCTGAACAATTGGGAGATAAATGTGAACAGTAATGCAGGATGACTTTACAAAGGGGCCCTCTTCCCTCTTTTAATCTCTCTCATCACAAATGAGATCAGTGCTCCAACAAAACAGCATTGATTTCTTTCACTAATCACCATGAATCTGCCCAGAAGAGTGGAGCCTTTTATTACTATTTTAGTCCACACAGTAACTGGCATTGCATGGTTAGCTGCTTTCATGGACATGTAATGTCTGCTGAAATTTCTTTCACTGATGTTTCTCTTCCAGACTGAAACACAGCATAGTTTACTAACAGATAATATTAAAGTTTTGTCTTCATCACTATCCAAGTATTTTAAGACACATAATCATAAACCTGGTTTAGAGAGGTTATTTTTATCTATTGCAGCCATATACAACGTGATACAACTCTGCCTCAGGGGCACTTTGTTCATCCCATTACAATAATCTTAATAGCAAGATGCATTTCCTTTCTGTAATGTCTGCAGTCAGGTCTCTTCTCCTCTGCTGTGAGTAGATATCTGTTTGACTCTTTCGCTTCAGGGGTCAAAACGCAGCTATCTGTCACATTTGGCAGCCATCTAGATACTTGCCTAAAGGTATCATAAATTCAATTCTAAATTTAACGGAAGTCCTCAGTCTATGCACAGTTCACATTTGCTTCATTAAGGAGAGGCTAGATATAAGGCAGACAGGCAAGCACCCACTGGCCTCCCATTTAAATGTCATGCATCCAAACATCCAGAGGCATTTTTATGTTTTCCAGCATTAAACCTTTCACACAAGCAATAAACAGTTTTTGTTTTTTTAGCGATACTACCACAAAAGAAGGAAAAAAGTAATCAATAATTTCTTCTGCCCTAAAGTCCGTTTTAAAAAAGAGCAATGAAACTGCTAACAAATGAGTGCATCTCTCACAGGACCATCAATTACATAATGAATTTATTGATGTTCTGTCCGGCTCGCTCTGCTGTATTTTACAACAGCAGTGCGCGCACCAGCAATCGGGAGTGCAGTGCGCTGAGGTGTAATATAATGCAAAAATAGCACAGACATGGTTTGTTTGGAATGGGCCTATCATGTTCGAAGTTTATGCTACATACAGAATAATGTGACTTTTATTTTAGGATTAGTTTTTAATTTGCTTATGAGTCCCGTACAACTTTCAAAGTAATACAGTCTCACAAATGTACCTTAGAAAGCCTGACAATAAGAATATTTTGCTCCAAGTTAATGTATATGCATATAATCTTTTGTTTTCTGCACATTTATCAAAAAGAGATCTTTAGAATCTGATGCACAAACCTCTGATCCCCATAAAAACCCAGAAATGATGGCCCTTACTTGCCAGGCATTACATTTTAATTTGGACACACTCTGTTAGATGCAGATTGGTGTTTTGCCCCAAGATGCATTTAGGCTATATGCCTAATAAATTACTAATGTATTTACAGCTATATTGTATATCTAAAGCTGTGAATGGGTGTCAGCTGGTACAATCATAACACTGTGAAATACAGTTAAATTTAGAGTTGAAGACCCGTATAGAGTTTGAGCACCATCAGAAGATGACAGTGTGTCAGGAGACCTCTCAGGCAGAAGCAAAAGGTTTTGCCCTGTGACAGTATGTTGAGATGTCAAAACACATCTCCAAGAATGATAAATATTCATCAAAATCTCAGGCAAAAAAGACAAATTCTACAGAGTTGCTCTTTTAGGCTACAATATGTAGAAAAGCACAGCTACACACACAAACACAGATAACCAAGGAGTAAATCTAATGCACTGATTAAATTATTAAAAATCCATTTAATCTCTTTTGTTGCTGCTAAAATACCCAGGAGGGAGCTAGATTAAGGAAAGAAGACACAAAATGAATAGGGGATCAAGCACCAATAATGTGTGGAGCGGCAAGTCCAAAAGTAATGAAGGGGGGTAACAAGAGAGAGAAATGTAATGTAGGAGGAGAGTTCAGTAATTTCCAGATATGGTAAGAGAAAGCGAGCAGGGGAGAATGGGGAAGGCCCTGGTGCAGTGTTTTCTGCCCTGTCACACACCAAGGAGCCCCCTGAGAGCCGTGGGAGCGCTTAGCTGCATCACGACCTCTTCTCTGATTTCAAGCTTTGATGCTCTTCGCTCTTAGCGGTGCAAACTGTTTCAGCATCGTGCAAAACACTCATCCTGTTTTATTCATAATGATGATACTATCATGCAACAGCATGTCGATGTGGCTCAGCTGTGGCACCTTTCTCTGTATACTTTTTTTTTTTTCCACTGCCCACAGTTTCTCTCAGTCCCTGTATTACTGCTTTGATGTTAGTTTATCTTCTTTCATTCTACCTCAGCCCCTTTTCCCAGCCTTTCCCCCCATTTCTCTTTCTCTCAGTTTGTGCCCTTCTTTGCTTTCCAGTTTCCTCTCTCCTGTCCTCTGTGCTTCCCTCCTATTTACAGTATTTGCCTTGGTTTCATCTTAGCACCACTGTCAACATCTCCTTTACACTGAGCAGCGTGTAATCACATTTGTACTACATCGTGTCATTTTGATCGGATTCGTGCCTCCTTCTTCTGCCACCTCCGCAGAAAAAGAGATTGAAGCTTTGTGTCATATTTAAGTCATATCAGTGGAGGCAGGATTTCTATGGAGTCTATATGAAAGTAACCTATTGTAGGGCTTAGAGTGCAGGGTTTAAAATGACCCAGTCAGTATCAGTAATGATCCAACCTTCATTAACAGTAAAGATAGTGATAATTCACTTAAAATAGTAATGGTATGAAACCCTGATAAAAGTGAATAGTTGGACATGGTTTGATTTCCTGATATTGCTGGTGACAGCAGGTTTGGACCATATGCATGCAGAAACGCACAGATATTCAGTCCCATCAAGCATCCACCCTCCCTCTTTCCACCACACACATTCTCCCACACAATGTGGAGCTAGCTGCACTATTCGAGTAGTCTAATCTCCGCAGTGACGCTGCGATCTTACTGCAGTTTAGCCATGCTCAGCTGCCCCAGGACCGCGCAGCCCCACACAGCCTGCCAGCTGGCTCAGACCGACAGGGAGAAAGAAAGGGAATGATAGGAAATGAGAAGAGACAACATGAGATGAGTGCTGTAGAGATGGAGTTTTACAGGAGACAAAGAGTGAGGTTGGGACACCAAGAAGGCCAAGGAAGGACAAGTGATCAAAATACAAGAAAGTGAAGATGAAAAGAAGATAAAGTAGAGCAAAAGCAAGAAAGTAGGAGGGAAGTAGCGAAGGCAGGGGCGGAGAGGTGGCTATTAAATGAAAATGAGAAGAGTCAAAGAGAAAAATGAGGTGGAGTTTCAGCGGTGGAAAGACAACCTAAGAGAACGAATAAGTAATGTGAGGGTGATGTGTTCCCTTTGTCTGTTGTGTCTGAGATGATAGCTAAGCCTCTCCCTCACATTGCTGGTGTACTAAATACCACCAATCTCCACCTCTCTGTGCCCGTCCACCCACACCACTCTTCCCATTACTCCCATGTAACTTGGTAATCTCTCTGCTTCAAAGCCATCTCTCCTCCTCTCCCCTCCCCCGTTTATCACACATATTGCATTTCGCTGTGCGTGTCTTTCCTCCTGCTTCCTTCCCACTTCATCCACTCTTATTTGAGGTGTTTACAGTATTTCACCCCCTCCTAGTCCAGCACTTCATCCTTCATTAAAGATTCCTGTGAGATCGGGAAACCAGTAGGACCAAATTCAATTCTGTAATGGAATCAGCATTTTACTCATCCATCCTATTCGGACTTTCTGTTTTTTTCGTGCTGCATTATCCCATTACATTTAGCTCTGTGTGTACAGCATGCTCCTGCCTCTGTCTGCTATAGAGTTAATGAAGCTGCATTCCAGCTATGATGGAGTCTGCCTCAGGCAGAACTAACCAAACACCAAATTGGTATTTTCAAATCTGTGGAATTCAAATATTTTCAGTGTATGACTTGAACTGTCAGTCAAAAAAAAATTCTTTTTTTTTTTTTCGTTTGTTTTTTGTTGAACTTTGATATTTTTTGTCAAGTTTTTGGGTCATTTTTAGCCGGTTAAGCCTCAGGACGTCAAGTTCCACTTTACTGCCAACTCTGACACTGGCCATATTGACAGCCAAATGCCTCCTAGGATGCACATACATAGCAGAATGTAATTACATTTATTGTAATAACCTGGTTACTGTAGATATATGCATACTTGGCAGGTCAGTAATAAGATTCCTTCTTCTATCCTTGACCTTATTTTGGAAGCAACATTTACTTTAACGGTCACAGAGATAAAATGCACACAGTGAAGACTAAATATAGTACAAGTGCACAGCCACCAAGAGTGCGACCAGGAGGGTATGATGCAGGTGGAAAAACCTTCAAGAGCATAACCTCTTTTGTGCAACCATAACCAACCTCATCTGCATGAAAGCTAAGTAGCTAAGTAGCTGCTAAATCTGCCAACTGTGATAACTGAACCTACAAACCAAGCTGCAAGTAACAATGCTTAAACTGAACCCTAGTCTTTATCCTCAGTGAAGGATATTTTTATTGCCATAGACCACAGAAAAGAGGTTACTTTATTGTAAGACAGCTGTGGCCAATTAGAAGGTCCATGGTACTGAACCCTACTGCCCCTGACGCTTCTGTCCACTGGAGTGTGAGTGTGTGATAAAGTGGGTGAATGTGGTCTGTAGTGTAAAAGTGCTCTAAGCGGTCAGCAAGACTAGAAAAGGAGTATATAAATGTCAATCCATCTAAGGCTGCCACTGCAAGAAAAGCTCCTTGTTGCCCAGCTTGTTTAAATAAAAGTTATGCAACGCAAATGAAAAACCATATCATCCTATCTCATTCATCCACAGATTTAAGTGCCTTTTTATTTCTGCACTTAAAGATAATAAAACATTGCCATGGCACCTGTAAAACGTCAACTGACATCATTTTGTTGCCTCTAATTAAGTGTAATTAGTGTGGAAAACTCCAAATGGATACCAACAAGGTCATGGTAATTATACAGGCTATGCTCAAACACACACACGCACACATGCACACGTACACACCAATCAACAGGGAGGAGCCTCGGGCTAATCAGCGGGATGAGGAAGAGGAGAATGGGGGAGGATGGGAGAAGAAAAGAAAGGCACATAGAATGGAGGGCGAGAGGGAGGGACAGGGGTGAGGGATGGAGTCACGAACAAGGAGAAGCAGAGCATAGAGCATGAATGCCTGCAGGACTTTGCTTGGCAAGAAAGGAAGAAAAGAGTTTACATTGATACCGGGAAAGAGACAGAAAAATGAAGGTGCACAACATCTTGTGAGGGTTTAACAAAATAATTTTTTTGTGAAGACATAACAAGATGATTCTTCTCTAAGTATAACTGCATATTTTTAATAAGGTACAATAATTATAATATTTTAAAAGCAGCAGGGTATTTTTCAAACTTTCAGTCACAACCTCCATTTTCAAAGCTCATATCAGGTTTCCATCAGATGTTGCCGTGAAGTTGATGTATTTTCACGTCTCACTGTGGCAGTTAGTATCTAAGGGCTCTGTGCCTGATTGAATGTCCTCTCCACTCTGGTACTGACACAGTGAGTCAGCCCCTGTACACAGCTCTGTGGTGATGGATTATGCACCTGCAGCTAGTGGTACTGCTGAGACTCCACCTCAACCCACAGAGCACACAGGGAATATTAGCTACCCTCTTAATCCTGACATGGAGACCAGTGGACCGAAACACCTCATCTATGTGAAACACTGCTATAGGATAAGAGTGACATACTGTATATAGCACAAACACACAGATCTGGTCCTATTTTTCAAGGCTACTTGAAGGCTATTTTGTCCAAGCTACTTGCTGTATACTAATTTAAACAATAATTATCACATTTAGGAAGTGCACTATGCTAATTTCATGATGATAGAAGATAAGATGAAGTTGTATATTATAGGACACTATTTAAATTACCTTCAGAGGTGAGAAAACAAAGAGAAATAAGGCCAATACTGTAAATGTTTTTTCCCTACAGTGCAACTAAAAGCTGCATGAGAGGCCTGTGATCAAGGCAAGATTTAAAAAAAAATAAAAGTCTTTCAGAGTCATAACAACTAATTAATCAGAATAAAATAGACAGAGAAGGGGCCTCCCTTAATTAATAATTAAGGAAGTGCATTAATATCCAACACACAAACACACAGAGGGTCCTTACCTAGCCATCCTGAGCTGGAGTTGGGCACACACATGTCTGTTTCTGCACTGGGCAGCACAAAACCCACCACAAACACCTCCACCCCATCTGACATGAGTGCCAGACCGAGTACCAGGAACAGCTGCCACTGGAACCTGCCGTGGCCGCACTCCTGGATGATCAGCTCGTATTGTTGGGCCAGCTCCTCCTCATCAGCCTGCCTCTCCTGCTCCAGCTCGCTGCGGTCCCTTGTGGCATCTGACATCGGCTGTCCCAGTGCCACCTGGCCCTCCTTATGCTTCTTGTCTCCAGCTGAGGGGATCCCCTGGTACTCGCCCTCATAGATCTCATCCTCATCATCGTGGCCCTCTGTGGCATCGCTGGAGCCCTCCTCATTGTCACGATAGCTCTCACCATCCTGCCTCGGCGGGTTCTGGTAGAAATCCTCATCTTCGGCCTCCTCATCCTGGAATCGAGTGTAGTTGCGGTGAGAAGAATACTCATCTGTAGCACGGTCTACCACCTTGTTGACTTTCTTTCCTGCCTGCTTTTTGGCCTCCTTGACCATGTCCTTGGCCCCCTTAACTAGGGAAGTCCTGTTATTGTAAGTGTCCTCCATTCCTGCTCCAAAAGTAGGTCTTTGCAGGGGTGCAGAGGGCGGTAAGAAGCAGAAGAAAGAGGGAAGAAGAGAAAAAGGGGCAAATGCAAAGGGCAGTTGAAGGAATGGTGAGATCAGTGGGTCTTGGGATGCAGCAAGGAAGGAAACTCTTGAGTTTGCAGTCACCACAGGAGATAACCCACAATGGCTGGGGCAATCATCGGCCAGGCTGAGAGACATGGGGACAGGGTAAGCAACAGACAGATTAAAAAAAAAAAAACAGGAGTCAGAAGCATCAGAGAGAAAAGAGAAAGAAAGTCAGAGACAGGAGATGCTCATCATACCTCCCCAATATCAATAACTAACCTAGACTAGACAGTTGATACCCTCTTTAATCATTCACTCACCATTCTCCCAGGCCTTTTAATCATTTGGTTTTTCTCTATTGCCCTCAATTTTCATTCAGAATGAACATTCTCCAAGTCCAAAGGCGGACTCTTTGTTCTATATTTCATGAGTTGCCCTCAGTTTTTGAAGAGATGATTATTTTAAACAGAGATGCTGAATCTGCTGACTCATGATCAGCTCTGAGGAACAGAAGCTAATAAACAAGGCTCTGCCCAAAATCAATTTGTCCCCAATAAAGACCTGGTTCATTAAAATGGGAGTGACGATCCAACTGGAACGGCACTGTCATTTTTAATCCAAGTAAAGACAGGAGGATAGGAGGAATGATCATGAGTGGATGCATAGACACGGGTAGAAACACCCACACACACGAGCTATTCTCAAATGTGTCTTTAACACAATAAATTGGTCATATATACCTGCAGAAGGCACACATAAATAGATACCTAGAAAGAACAGTTCTCACTCCATAAACATGCCATGCACATAAGTGAGTGTGAACACACAGCATGGACAGGGGAAGCCCTTTCCCATGCAGACTAGTGATGGAAGGGAGACCCCAGCTTAAAACTGAAAATGATGTAACATGATTTCATGTGAGTGCTCCACAGACTCAGTCTGGCCTGTTTATTCTAATTTACACAGCTAACACAGATATGCAACCAACAAATCCAAAAATGTCACATTACACTTAAAATGCCAAACTCCAAACTGCTCACTTTATCATAAAACATTTGCAGATAATACAAAGTGCATATTTATGAGCAGGGTGGGGATGGTCAGAGCTGTCCAGTGTGTGCGGTTCCCGTGTGTCTATGAGCTGCTCACCACAGCCTCTAATGAACACTGAAGCCTTGTCAGGAGGACACAAATCACAGGACCGGCTCCAGCTCCTATAATGCAATTTTACTGGGCAAAATGACACTGCTGATTCAAGGTGACTCTACTAATCCCTATTGGCTCATACGATGACTTCTGTGGTTATGAGTGTGCTCCTTTACTGATAATTTTTAATGCTTCCATTGACACTGGTGGTTCCTCAGATAAAGATGCACAAAATCAATCTTTTTCTGTTGTCAAAACGCAACATACCAAGGGCTGAAGTTATGATCAGTGGCATGATTTTCTTATATAGCATTAACCAATAATACCAACACAAAAGAAGGGGTTATCCCAAACAGTTCTTCTTGAGCAATGAATACTGTTTAGCTTCATGTGTGGAACGTCTCTCTCGACTACGTCAGTAAATAAAGTTAATTGTGAATTCCTCAGAAGACTAACACCTTGCACAGAGCAAGTCAGAGTTCACTGGTGTCACTGAACTGGTAGCGTTTATGTTTTTCAGGACTGAGTCATGTTGGCCATCACACACAGTCGTACTTAAAATGGGCATGCACACACACCAGCAAAAGAGGCTGCATACTGGCTGAGGCTGCCTGTCAGAGAATCAATGGAGTGTATGGTGAGACATCCTGTCAGTGGTGATGAGGCTCAGAAGACACCCGAGCACACAGGCGACGAACCTCACCTGACCGCAGCTGAAGAGACCCCGACAGTGCAGACAGCAAGAGCAATCACATTCGAACAGGGGACCCACCAACACTGCCAAACAAACCAATCTTAGGGGGGTTTTTATGCCTCACTGTATTTCTCTAGTAACTTCTTTTTTGCGATTCTTTCAGGCTCCCCTTTTGGCAACTATTGTTTCCTCTTATATTTTTCAGCATGATGATGCCTTCATAAAACTGACCATCACAACGGCCTTTTACCAAATTCCTTTATTCAACAAAAAGACACAGTATCACTTACTGAAAGTCCACCATCCATACATTTCTTCTAGTTCTTGTTTTTTCTACTTTACACATCTGCTTCACCTCAGTACCTACATGTTCAGTTCACACTTATTATTTCCTTACAGTGCAACCAAGCATTGCAGAACATCAGGTGCTGCTATATCTCACTTGGCTGAGCAGGTGACCCACATGCCCAGTGGCTGCAGGGTCCTGGGTTCGATTCTGCCCCGGACCACTTTCTGCCTGTCCTTCCCCTCCTGCTCTCTCCTTACTGTTCCTATCTAATTAAGGCTAAAAATGTCTATAATAATAAATGTCTTATTATACACCAATCAGCCACAACATTCAAACCACTGACAGGTGAAGTGAATGCTATTGATCATTTTATTATAGTGCAATGTTGTATTGGGAAACCTTTTGTCCTGGCATTCATGTAGATGGATACTTTGACATGTACCACCCACGTATACATTGTTGCAGACCAAGCATAGCCACCAATAGCTATGGCACTCCCCAGTGGCACTGGCCTCCCTGAGCATCAAAATGCTTCCACAAAAACTGCTCAGGAATGCCTCAAGAACATGAAAAAGAGCCCTAGCCCTGAGCCACAGAGGTCCCACCCCACAATCCACTGGACCCGAAGGATTCAATGCCAAAGTCCCAGGTCCAGACACCACAGAACACCCCCGGAGGTCCAGTGTGGCACAAGGCGAAACTACACAATATAAGGCGGGTGGTTTTAATGTTGCAGCTGCATATTTCTATTTATAAAGAGACTATATAGCATTGAAGAAATGTGCTGGAATTGAAAGGAACAGTATCCATACACTGTCCCAGGGCAAAGCTGTTCTCTACAATTAAAGTAAAAAGAGTTAATATACTGTATTGCTATGAACCATGAGAGGGTGGCTGAAATTAGGCCTTGCTCTGGCGATACTCCTTGTCTGTATGATGGATGGTGGCTCTGCTTTCCTTCAACCTCTTTAAAATACTAAAAAAAAAAAAGCTCTAGGTCAAGTATCACTTGGCCTCCAATTTCCTCTCGCATGGACATAAAGACAAACAGAGAGATTTGAGTTTCAGGAGATTTGGCCATGCATCTAACTGAGGGCAACTAATTTTGGGAAAAATTAAAAATTAAATGTTGATATCCAGAGTCTGTGTGTTTGGCAAACATAGTGTATTTAAACACACTGCTGTTGCTTATCATGAAACATTTGTCATAAGTGGCACAGTAATGAACCTAAGCAATGTGAATTTTGACAGAAAAAAATATTAATTACACTAGATTACACAGTAATGATGACAATTGTAATAAACAGCCTCAGTGAAAACAACCTAAAACATAATGAAGCAATTATCAGCACAGTAAGGGCTTCCTACTAGCAATGCACTTTGTCAAAAGGATTGATGTCAGTGTTGGAACTAATCTACCACGAGCCCAGCAGTCAACAAACAGACTGGGCATAGGCAAGCAGGTTGTTAATAAGAAATAAAAGGATCAATTACTGTCCCCGAATTTCAGATTCCCTGACCCACAACTTCTAGTCGAGGCAAACACTTAATGTACTTGAAGAGAACTTGAAGCAAAATCAATAGTGACCTTTTTGGCTGAGTGTAGTTGTTTAGTACAGACATTGCCTCTTTCACAGTACAAAAAAAAGTAGAATGATGCAAAACAATGAAGGCTGTGGTCTCCCTTGCTTTCAGAACAATGAATTTCACAGAATGCATGTTGCAGAAATATATTCACAGAAAGGTAAAAGAAAAAAACGTGGCATAGCTATGAAGGCAAAATACTTACATTTAACTTGTTTATTTTGCTCACATGAAATTAACAAGCAATATTTGGGTATTTTGTGCTCCTTAACTCTCAAGTTTGAGATTTGCCACCTTTTTTGTTGTAATATATTTCCTGGATTTTGGGGTTTAGTTTTTACTGTTGAAGCACAATCAGAAAGGCCCTCCGTCTCTGTCAAGTGTGACTTGTCAGCGTCCTGCCCTTTCAAAGACATGCGTAAGCACTGCTGCGTGACTGGTGGTTTGCTCTATTAGCGTCAGAAAACGAAAAGCAGGTCCAATCGCTAAAGTGGGCTGAGCCACATCGTGTAATCCCATAAAAACGGAGAGCCCGTGACCTCATCTGGAAGGCAGAAATTCAACCGACCCGTGACGTCTTAGGAGATTTCATCAAACTCTGATTCCATTACTGACTGAGTGAAGGGGGAAGAGAGAGGACAATGGCTGTACTGTACAGGCAACATTTGTCCTCATGAGACTATAATAAAACAATATCTTAGAAGCACTCAAAGATCCACCACAGATCACAAATGATAAATGAAAAATATCATACAAATACATAAAAATAGGTCTGCAGCAGGCTGATAATTGCCTGTCCTAACACAAAGAGCTGGCATTGTTAATATTAATCGTGATTTCAGTCACTGTTATGCCAAGCCTAGCAACAAAAAAAAGGGGGATTCCTAATTCATATTCTTACATAATTTATATTGTTTTGAATCTTCTTACTTAGATTGAAATAATAAAAGATAAAGAATGCAATGTTTCAGAAATGCATCCAGGAGTGTGAATGCCTTTAAAACATAAAATGTAAGGACAGAAAGAAAACATATTTTAGAGATTAATAATAAAAAACCTTTTGAATCACACCCTAAAAATCTACAGAGAGGAAAGTGTGTTGTCTCTTTTGCTTTTTTCCTTCATGTTGATACTTGTTTGATCTTCTTTGATACAAGGGATATATGAAATATCACACACCACCCCTGTCTAGTGCAGACCTTTTGTGTTGCAGTGACACAATAATTCAGATTAGGTAAGGAATGCAATATGTTACACAATTACTGGCGATGTTTTACCGTTGAATATTAATATTGCCAAAATGTTTCATGCATGGTGCATATGTGTACCTAAATTTACAAAAGTTGCACAAATTCACAAAGGGAAAAGACAAGCCACAATCACACCCGTGTTTAGGCCAACATGAGAGTAAAAAACAGGATTCATGAAAGTAAACTGCTGGATTTAACTAAAATAATGACTAATCTGGTGAATACCTACTTGCACATTAGCCTATGTATGTCAACAAAATTTACAGACAGACTTTCTTCTCTCTTCTACACTGTGACTGGCACATCAGACACACTTTGAGTCCTTTCTTCTTTGCAGCAGTGAAACACTGGAATAGAAAATATCTCCCCCTGAGAATAGCTTTTATTGCTGCTGAACTTTAGGAAAACTAACAAAATTACGAATCAATGAGTGCTTGAGATGAAGATATTGTTGAACACAGAAGAGTGGATGTTGTGACTCCCAAAGGGGCTTTTGTTTATCATGTCAGAAAAAAAAATCTACATCGACTTCAAATCAATGACAAGTGGGCCAAAAGGATGAATTCTGCAACTTGCAATCAGTTCCATCTAACATGTGTTCATTGATGGAGCCCTTCAGTGTTAACCCAGCAGGACTACTACAGCAGCGTTAGGACTGCAAACAAAGCACTTTACCACAGATTTCCAGTTCACCGGCTGTGTGCCTGTCAATCGCTCGCTGCCTCTTGAGGTACAATTCATGGATGAGTCAGTTGCCTACTCCCGCGTCCTCTCCTCTTTTTGGCGGCAGTGCAGAGTGCTTTAACTGCCCCAGGGCAGGTGGCTGGATTGCAGTACAGCATGAACAGTCCACAGCCAAACAAACCAAAAACTCTGCTCATGCCAAGGACAAGCATTTTATGATAACGCAAAGATGGGGGGATATGAGCTCCAGTCATCATGAGCCAAAAGACCAACTAAACACTTTATTCAAGTATATCAGATATTTGACATAGATATAAAGACTAAATGGACTGAATCCCACAATCTAAAACATAGTGAAACTGGAGCTGTATGCCTGTAGCCTACTTCAAGCTAATGAAGCCAATTTGACTTTACTTTTACAGGAGGCATATGGACTCAGTTTAGTGAAATAATCCCAACTTTTAACAATTCAAACATAAAGTTATGAATACAAAATAACCTATCCCTGTCCTCCAGCTTAAATTTTTGTAAGACATACCCTTAGAAAGGTGTTAATTCACTGAAAGTCACACGCGTATGCTCTCATATTAGACACAAAAGGCGAGAATAGATTTGTCTAACTCGGAAGTCTTACACTCAGCATGTTTTCAGGGGGTGAAAAAAGTAATTACTTACCGTCAGTTATGGCGAGAAGATTGGAGTGAGCTGATTGTTAGCCATTGCATCAGACTCTGCTTTTGCTCTCAGGAAAAAAAAAATCTTGTGGTCTTTTTACTGTAGAATAGGATCAGAGGCTACTGCTAGCGCACGACAGTTTTTTTTTTCCCGATGCAGTCCTCTCTCGCTGCAGCACTTCAGGGAAAAGAGAGAGCGAAAGAACGAGATGGTGGCTGGAGAGAGGGAGAGAGAGAGAGGGCCAGTGTAATCAATAATTGTATTTCATTGAGTGATGCGGGTAATTCTGTCTGATGGAACAATCTAGTTAGGAGACTGACGTGAAACACTGCAACGCATGAATGCTAAACAGATCAGAAAGGTTTTCGTACATTCACTGTAGGGCAACCCAATATTTTGGATGCATGTGAACTATTTACTCAGTCTTGGGAAATAGTTGCAAAATAAATAGGACTTCTGGGGGATAAACGCTGCCGATTTGGGCAAAAAAAAAAACAAAAAAAAAAAAACTGGTGTTTAATCGAAAAGTTCTCCACTTCTTTAGAAATGCAAGTTGCAAAAATCTAAATTCAGTGAACAGCAGCGATTCTCTTTTTGCAACTCAGTGCCTTCAGTCGTCTGTTTTCAATCTCAACCATAACCATTTTCATAAAAGTGGAGCTGTCTGGGAGCTCACCTTGTTATGCAGAGTCGACTCTGAAGCAGCACAGTGCATTTTAACGAAATCCTGCCTCTGTCCGTGGTGCTGACCGACCAACACCTGAGCGCGTCGGGTTTGGGTGCTGATACCACAGAGATGACTGCCTTTGTGCACATCCGTCACTTTTCTGAACATCCCGCTTCAGAAAATGTTGAATCTGTTGCATGCTCAGTCTAATTGTGAGTCACAGACGTCTCTCTGAAAGTTATTTGCAAACGTTTTCCCCAGAGTACTTCTGTAGCCTATGACTTAAATATACAGGGCATGCGGAGCCTGTGGAAGAAAAGTTATAGTTTATATACCAAATAAAACTGATGCAAAATGATGGAGCTTGTTTGTTTGGGATATTATAAGGGACAACTGAATAATATCATAAATTAACAAATCACAGGAATGTAATGATGATTCTCGTTGGAAGGCAGTCCAGAGTCTTATAATCTGACACATACAATTAGGGTACTGGAGACCAGAGTCATCTGCTAGAGCCCTGTCTGGCAATTTTAACAGATATAGTCAGATTTAATCTTTGCCCTAATATTCCACCTCTCCATCAGGTTTCATGAATTTTGGTTATGTAGTTTTTGAGTAATCTCAACAAAGGGTACTGAGAATGAAAGCAAGCAGAGGAACTGTATAAACAAATACACCCACAGTCCACATCACCAATCCATTTTCAATTCAATTCAATTTTATTTATATAGCGCCAAATCACAACAACAGTCACCTCAAGGCGCTTCATATATTAGGGTAAAGACCCTACAATATTAGACAGAAAACCCCAACAGTCAGACGACCCCCTATGAGTAAGCACTTGGCAACAGTGGGAAGGAAAAACTCCCTTTTAACAGGAAGAAACCTCCGGCAGAACCAGGCTCAGGGAGGGGCAGCCATCTGCCACGACCGGTTGGGGGTGAGGAGAAACAGAAGAGAGCAGAGGGAGACAGGACAAAAAAGGCACACCTATGGGAGAGAGACAGGGTTAATAATAGCTAATGATTAAATGCAGATGGTGTATAAACACATGGAGAGTGAAAGGAAGTGAGGAAGAGGAAGTGCTCAGTGCATCATGGGAAGCCCCCAGCAGCCTAGGCTTATTGCAGCATAACTAAGGGATGGTTCAGGGTCACCCGATCCAGCCTTAACTATAAGCTCTATCAAAAAGGAAAGTTTTAAGCCTAATCTTAAAAGAGAGGGTGTCTGTCTCCCGAATCCACAGTGGGAGCTGGTTCCATAGGAGAGGGGCCTGAAAGCTGAAGGCTCTTCCTCTCATTCTACTTTTAAATACCCTAGGAACCACAAGTAAGCCTGCAG
>VUQI01000515.1:0-10417 GCA_015106735.1 Paratilapia polleni | reverse complement strand
TTGAGTGTTTAACCAATCAATGACCTGTTTTTTAAAAAAAAAAAAAAAACCCCCAAAAAAATTTTTTTTTTTTTGGAATTTAAAAAAAAAAAAAAAAAAAAAAAAAAAAAAAAAAAAAAAAAAAAACCAAAACAAAAAAAAAAAACCAACAAGTTGCAGATATTTGGTTTCAGCTTAAAAAAATAAAATAAAATAAAATAAAATACTTCCCCATAAGTTCTTAGCAGACATTACAAAAACATGAGTGAATACTGTTAGGTATGTTGGGTATTTCCGAGTTCAGAGAAACCCTTGTTCACATTTTTTTCTAACAAAAAACAAAACTATTATATGATCACTGGTGCCATTTTTTGCACAGCATGCTGACAGATAAATTTTCTCAATTTTAAATAGGTTCACAATGGCTTGCCTGCACAAATTTAGACAGGTTCATGCTGAGGAACGTCTGGAACAACTGCAGTCTACTACTGCTTCAATTAATCTGATGGATTAGTTTTTTGCTTTTTTTTTTCCTTCTTCTTTCCTCTAAGATTGCTATGTCGGCAAATTAGGTTGAAACATCGAGTCAGTTTGTCTTGTAATAACAAATGATGTCTGTTAGAAAGAAACAGACTGGTAAATAAAGGGAATTTTTCCTTCTTTAGTCGGGCATGCAGTCAAATTTACAACTAGGCACTGCCAGTTTGCCCCACTCTGTATATGCAAGTTACACAAATAAATAAATAAACAACATATTCATAGGATCGGGATCTCGAGGATATATGTGTTAACATTCTTTCTATAAAAAAGATTGAAGATGTGCAGAGTACTATGTGCAACTGTGTTCATGCACCCATTTTAAAACACTGACATTAAAATAATCATTATACAAGAATAACCATCTGTAACCTTATGACAGAAATTATGTGTCTGCACAAATGTAAGCATAAACTATGGATTTATACGTGGTTTATTTTCTATAAATATTGTCCTGGGGCTTTTATTTAGGCCAACTGCTGAAAATAACAGGTTATATATGAACCAGCCTTCCGTTACAGACAGGCTTTCATTCCCAAGTAACACATCTGGTACGTCCTCAAATTAAAACCCACATGGGTTTTGGATTCGCTGAGTGCACACATACACAAAGTTCGGGGCTTATTTGCATGGATAAGCCCCAGAATTGCCATAAGTATTTTGTCTTTTTAAAGTTAGTAAGTCACTTGTTTTTTCTTACCCCTGCGCACAGGGAAAATTATCAAACCAGTTACACAGCACACTCATTGTGTTAAAGCTTCGCTAAATAAAACACAACAAAGAAAATGAAAACATAAGTAAAAAAATAACACAGAACAACTCACTATAAAACAGCTTCTGCAAACCCAAAGCATCCCCAACACATCACCTTGCGACACCACAATACTAACTTAACACTGTGTAACCATTTCAGATGAATACCTATCATACCTATCTATCATTTCAGCCGATAGAAAGCTTTCATCTTGAGGCTTTTATTGTGAAACATTTGCAGGCAGAATTTGATCTTTTTTCCCCCCAGTCTGTATCTGGGGTGCAACATTTAGTTGTTTGTGTTGAGCACACACACCCATTGTCAAAGACCCAGCTTTGACTTCAATTTTCTTTTCTTTTTTTTGGAGGAAATATGGCACAGACATAGAGAAAGACCATGGGTATCTCATAAGGCAATTTGCGACAATTTCCACAATGTGTGACATTCTAGCTTGCTACATTTCACAGAAAATGTGCATAAAAATCAAGCACCAACAAATATTATGTCATCTACATGTCATAATTGGCTTACATTGCAAGCTACTTCAACATTAATAACTCACTTTGTCCCCTCACTTTAACTGATCATCCACTGCCTAACACACAACCATGGGTGTTAGTTGTTATAGCTGTGGGCCAAATAACCTTTACAAATAGCTATATTCATCCTTTTCCTTCCAGTATCATGCATTTGTGTACAATGTGTGTGTGTGTGTGTGTGTGTTTTCTTCGGTAAAGGTCAGGAGGCACTCAGACAGGAAGAGGGACAAATGAAAAGCGAACAACGCAGAACAGAACAGTAACTAAGAAAGAAGGTGCTAGTAATGGGGAAGAAGCTCATATATGTATGCATATTAGGTACATGTGTTGTTAGCTGCTCATTCAACAGATGTACCTGTTAAACTGTGTTAACTGCTTGGTAACACAGATATCTAATCAGCCAATCACATAGCAGCAACTCAATGCATTTACTCATCTAGAAATGGTCAAGATGACCTGCTTAAGGTCAAACCGAGCATGAATGGGGGGAAAAAGGTGAAATTTCAGAAATTTCTGATCTGCTGGGATTTTCCCCACACAACCATCTCTAGGGTTTGCAGAGAATGGTTCAAAAAATTAAAAAAAATATATAAAGTTCTCTGCGCCAAAATGCCTTGTTGATACCAGAAGTCAGAGGAGAATAGTCACACTACTTCAAGCTGATAGAAAACCAACAGCAACTCAAATAACCACTCATTACAATCAAGGTATGCATAAGAGCATCTCTGAATGCACAACACATTGAACCTTGAAGGAGATGGGCTACAGCAGAAGATGACCACACTTGGTGCCACTCGTGTCAATTAATAGTAAACTGAGGCTACAATTCACATAGCCTCACCAAAATTGGACCATAGAAGATTGGAAAAAACGTTGACTGGTCTGATTAGTCTCAATTTCTGCTGTGACATTTGGATGGTAGAGTCATAATTTGGCGTAAACAAAGTGGTCTTAAAGTGGTCTTGAGCAATAGTTCTCCAGGCTTTCTGAAGGTCTTTCAGCTTTTTCACTCATTTTCAGTCCGGTCCTTGTACCTGACCATTTTCAGATGAATGCTTTTTTGATTCTTTAGTTGAATCTATGAAAAATGCCTAAGATAACAAAGTCTGACAGACAAAAAAATATAATTATTGCACCAACAAGGGGATTCCCAAAGAGCTATTAGCTGAAAACTCATGGTGTGCAGTCTGTCCTTAAAAAAACGGAGGAAACTGAAACTGGGAGAGTGGCTAATTACAAGAGAAATGTGATCCAACACATAACAATTTAAGGCCTTACCCACAAGATCTGAAAGCATTTGGAAGCGATTTATTCACAGCAGCAGTGAGACTGGTTAGGTTCACTGAACCCTTCATTTGAACAAATATGATAGTCTATTTAAGGGATTCAGGTAATGCTTTAAAATCTCATTATCTACTCAGTGTTTTTGCAGTTCAGTGTTTACGCACTCCGCGGAGAGTTCAGTTTAATTACCCAAGAGTCAATTAAAGCCATTCAAACCTGTTTTCTTTTTTGAAAACATGTCAATCAGTAAAATGAGGTGACTTTTAACTTCCTGAATACTCTGAGTTTTATTAATTATTTTGTTTTCAGGGATATATAAAGAGAGATCACCTGAGGTGAGGGACTTCTGTCACATGACTTAACTCAAGTTATACATTCATAGCAGACTGGAACTTCTGCATATGCGATTGAGATTAGTAACAGAGTAACACTGTCTAAAAAAAATGAATGTAATGGATGTTGACTGTGATAAAATGTAACATAAATAAACTCTGAACCCATTAAGAAATGCAATGCAACATAATTTTAACTAATTTATATGATGACCAGGCATTAGGTAGATCGACAGCAGGGAACCTTTTATGGGACTTTATTGATAATAACAATCATATTATATTTATTTTCTGATGATCAAGCTCTGTTAGAATTTTTTTTTTAATAAAAGTTTTTCATAACCATTGTGTCCCTTCATAACTAAGGGTTAGTTTATAGCCTACTGATACACAATAATCACAAATTTATAAATTTTTCATTTATGCAGCTGATATTCCCACAGTAATAGCTTTTACTAGACCGGTCAATCACAATAAGGCAGCATCTGGATTGAAGTCAAAGAAAGTCGGTAGGAATGAAGACTATAAATTGTGTTAACAACACGTGTTTATTTCTGAACTGCATATTTTCAAGGTACACTTCATGTAAATGATTTTTAATTTGCCATGGTGAGTATTTTAATTTGACTCACCAAGAGCCCTGTAAAGCATGCCTCTAATCATCCTGGGACAGAAGCAGGCCAAGGAGAAATGATGCGACCCTCCTGAAGGGAAACCACTGAGGAGGCTTAACACTGATGTAAATTTTGTGTTGTACTTCTACGTATACTTTAGAGCCCTTAGAGTTATAGGTCTATATTTACTTTCTGAGGCCTGCTCTAAAATGTTTTTTGTTTAGGAGGCTTGTTATTGACTGTCATCATGTGTCAAGTAAGAGTAAGATGTATTATAACATGTGGGCAGGCTGCAACAATGCAAAACTCAGATTTTCATGGCCACTGTCTTTTAAACAATTTATATGTGGAAACTGGGGTAAACATTAGAATTTTGTAGAACTTGACTTTTGACTTTCTTGACTTATAGCAGGGACTCAACTTGCGTGATTCTCCCCATAGTAACTTGAGACTTGCCCGGGACTTCTGTGGCTTACCCCAGAAACACACCAGGTGCATGTCTATGATACAGTTTTGTTCGATCCCAGATTCAAATCACACTGGGAACGTTTCAGAAGCGGATCGTTAAGTCTGCACAGAGACTTTTACTTTGAAATTTCAGATATTCTCTATGCCATGCCTGAATCTGACGGCAAGCTTTGCTGAAAAAGAAAAAAAGAAAGAAAAAGAAGAAGAAAAAAAAAGACCAGCACTGTTGAATACATCTGAAAAGGAGTGAAGGAAAAACAAAACAAAGGAACAAACAAAACTAGCGACTCTCTTATTACCTTTATTGAGGTGACCTTAAGCAAGGTGGTTAAAGCTTAACTGTTCCAATGAACTAAATGAAATAAGTGGCCAGATACTCAAGTTGTACATTTTCCATTAGTATTTGTGTGTAAGGGGAGCAGGCGACCTGAAGATTCATCAGCAAATGGTATTGTATATCCATGCAACCACTGACCATTAACAACCTGTCTTGACTGAAGGGCCTAACATAGTGTCTAACATGGAGGAAGATACTGAAGCCAAAAAGCCTTTACACTGCTTACTCACCCTATATAAAAATGACCAAAGTAATGCCTGTTAAACCCCATCCCATCCTCTCGCTTCCAGGATATGTTTAATACATTTATTTTAATATTTCTAGTGAAAACAGTGCTTCCACTCACTTTAGCTTATAGTGTCAGTGGGCGTGAGCAGTTGAGAGTAGAGACTGACAGCATGCTCAATGTCTATTGGTCTGAATAAATATTCAGGCTGAAAGACAACTTATAACACTATGTTGCCAGACACAGTTCAACTCACTCCGTATTGGCTCAAAACACGCAAAGACACAACAATCCCTCCCCCTTTGTGGAGGTGTACAGGTACAGACCAAATACAAAGTGTGACTAAAACATGAAAGGTTAGCAGGAATGCAGAGGCAACACCTGCCAAAAGCCATCAACCAAACATGTGAAATCAGTTGGAAATATGGAAATGTCATCAACCAATAGAGTTGAAAAAAAAAATGGTTGGTCATAGTTAAACACAAGAGAAAAACACTGGCAAAAGGCTAATGGATAATGTCCCTCCCTCCTCACAGGAAGGAAGGGTTCTCCCAGGATGGATCCTTCCATCCTCTTACACTTAGGCTACAACTTTAAATTTGTTTTATTTATAAGATGTGGTTTGATTGAATTTGTCATATTATAGTATGTGTGTTTGACTATTTTGTGTGTGCATGTGTGTTGTAATACATGTGTACGTGGATTTGGGTATAGTCTATGTATGCACCTGTGTGTATAGGTTTGTTAAAGCACAAGTGTGTCTGTGTGTGTCTGAACAAAAATGAACTAGCAGTATTTTCTTGGCTCCATAGTGAGACACACACTACAATTTCATCTGCTTCACTGTGCCATTCGTCAGTTGACAAATCCTTTCAATATAGTCTACCTGGTCTCGCTCGCTCATCATTTTAAAGGAATTACACTGTCTGGGGAATGTGGGAGATTAGAAAAGGAGGTGAGAAGAGGTAACACAAAAAGGGTGGGAAGGAGAATAGAAAGGATAAGATGATACTGATCCTTTCACTATCATCTTCTCATTCACAGCCATTTACTATCAGGGCATGGAGAGAGCAAGAGAGGGAGGTCAAGGGTGAGTAAGGTTCAAGAGTGTAATGAAAAAAGACAAGAATCATTTGTAGCCAATGTAGCCAAGCCTAGTCCTGCCACTACTTCAGATGAGTGGGTCCAAAATACAAGTTCAAGCAAACATGATCAAGTGACAGCATACACTGTATGTTGTTTGAAAACTATGTCAGTGAAGTTAATGCTGTTAAAGGAGAATACTTACTGCAAGGCGAGACATTAGAAACACTTCTGAATATTGTGCAGTACAGTGCAACATTATTACTATGACTTTCTAAGACAGGTCGCCAGTCTGCCATTGTGCTGACACAAAAAGACAGACAACCATTCACTTTGACATTCACACCTACGGCCAATTTAGACTCAACATTTAACTTAACCCTTGCATGTTTTTGGACTGTGGAAGGAAGCCGAAGTACCTGGAGAGAACCCATGGAAGCACAGGGAGAATATGCAAACTCCACACAGAAAGGCCCCAGCCTGGATTTGAAACCAGGACCTGGATTTGTAATAGTAACTTGATTTTTTTTTTGTTGTTGAATACATTTTTTTCAGGTTTGGTATACACTGCTGCTCAAAGAGTTTTGGACTTTCAGCTGTACAGCTTTTTCTAAAAGATGAAAAATAAACAATATAATATTTAGGTAATAAGTGCTATTAAATAAATAAAATTTGATTCATGAAATAAACTTTAATGATACTTAAAAACTTTTGATGATCTGTGGATGCTAACTTTTTACATAAGCTAACAGTATCCTAACTTCAACAGGGCATACAACTGGGCTCTGACCAGCTCGTCAGCCTTGCTGCACCTAACTGGCATAATTGAGTTTCTGCATGCTCAGTAATAAATCTTTTATAACCTCCTAACCTTTGCATTTGAATCAGATGCCTATGGCCATTGCATCCTAAAAATATTGAATTAGGTTCTGTCTTTATTTAAAATGCTGTTTCAACACTTGATTAAGTCAAAGCTTTAATGCTGCCCTCATTGCCCCTTCACAGTTCAAGCTAATGGAAGAACAAGAGCGGAAGAGAGGACAGAAGAGGCAGGCAGGTAGGTATGTTTCAAATTAACTGACGACAGGCAGAGTGGGAGTGAGAAGGCAGGGCACAGAGAAGAAAGGGAAGCAGAAGGAAGAAAAAGTAAGGAATAGAGTCAACTGATAAACAGAGTGAATAGGACAGAGTTGGGACAAAAGTAAAGAACAGAGCACCTGGTGTGTATGTACATAATTTTCATCTAACTGTGTAATTCAAAAACAAAATGTTTCCTGTCATCTGTGCAATACCATGCATTAGCATAAATGAATTAGGTTTTAAAGAGAAAAAAAAAATTCTGTCTTCAACCAATGCCATCAACCTCAGCTGAAGAAGCTATTTTGGGTGAGAATAAAGCGGTTCAAAAGTAAGAGATAGCAAAACAAGTGGACTAGAGAGATGTGAAAATGACAGGAAAAGAGAAAGAAGAGCTGAAGGGTACATTAGAGAGCTACATCAGATGAGGGTGTAACCCATTTGTTGTCAAACAGACTGAAAAATTACAGAGAGTGCCTGAGAAATAGAGTGCCTTTTACACTGAACAAGACAGAGACAATACAGTCAGGATTAAAAGAAAGGCAGGGGCAAGAGGGAGGTTGTGGTGCTTTGGCAGTCTGTGTGCATACAATATGTCCACTCCTTCCTGCAATGTGTTTGTGTGTATTAAGTTGAGCACTGGCTACTTGGAATACCAACCCTTTTTACTCTGCATAAGTAGAATTGACTTTTCCTAAAACAACCTCACTGTACTTACCTCTGTGACCCAGTCATTCACTGTGAAAGCACTTATTTGCAAGTGTGAAAACACACAAACACACACACAAAAACACTACAACTTATAGATGTGCAACTACATGTTTTAAGGTAAATTTTCTTCCTTCCCCATATTCCTCCCTTTCTTCTTTATGTCTGTTTCACTCTGTTCCTATCCTCCTCTCACCCAACTTCATCATTTCTTCCATTTTTTTAAACATATTTTTATTTTAATTTCACACTTCAGTGGAGAAACTTAAATGATGACCTGCAAAAATATATCTGAAAGTGCAGTGTGTATAAGTATTTGCACATATATTGGTAATAAGTGGCAATTGTCCAAAAAAGAGGATGGTTGAATAAAAGAGAGGATGGTTGATAGGTGGGTTTGATAAATAAAAAGCAAGAAAGAAAGAAAGCAAGAAAGAAAACACGCACAAAAAAAGAAAGCACAAATGAATGAAAGAAAGAGAATCTTTTGGCCCACACCTCCCTCTCTCTCACTCTCTGCTTGGCCCAAGATGACTCTGACATGCCTCTAGGGTGATATTAACACAAAATGACTGTTCCCAGCTGTCCAGTAACACATACAACACACAACACACACACACACAGTGTCCCGTGTCTGACCCGTTAGCAGGTGGTAATAGCACCGAGTCTATTTTACTCGAGGCCAACAGCCTTACAGATGTTCGTATCAGTGATCTAATATAGCTTCACTTATAACACTGTAAAACAGATTAATCTTACACCTAAAAATATAGCTTTTACCAAAAAACACAGCTACCAGGGTAACACAGACTGAATAGATAGATAGAAACAAAACAACTAAAATCTGTGTGTGTGTGTGTGTGTGTGTGTGCGTGCATAAATACATATGCAAAGGCAGGGAAAGAATGTAACTCATACCACTTGTCCATTCTGTGGGTTTTTGTGGGCATAAGGAGGACCTCTGATGTGATTCCACATCTGACCGGATGTCATTGCAAACACCACGCACTATTACAGAGAGATAGAAAATATCAGATAAGAGAGACAAACTTATCCATTTTATAAAACATTAAATTAGATTTTTGTTAAAATGGGCAGAAAACTGTACTAATAAAGTGAGACTGTATCCCTCATCTTGTTTCCCTTGCCATTTCACATGATGTCCCTAGCTTGTGAAAGTGGATAATTTTGGAAAAACACATATTTGACTCTAATCTAATGTTTGTGTGTGTGTGTGTGTATATTGTACCAATGCAGCCATAGCCCATCCAGTCTTGTTGTATATGAATTCCAAGTTGTTCCTCCTCAGATACAGCAATCCTCCAACTAGAGACACTAAAAGAGCCAAAGCAATAGTCCCTGAATAATTAGGAGGACGGAAGACCCGGATCTGAAAAGACAATGAGAGATGCAAGTGAATAACATGGTAACATTTTCAGCTACTGTATGACTTAATGTTATAATTAAAATGTAAACTTCACAGTATTATATCGTAGAAAAAAAATCGATTCTATCTATTGATCTATTAATGGAGCTCTAAAGGGGAAGTGCATTTTTGTTTCTTATACACATTCAAGAAACTCTGTAAGTGGATGAAAGTAACAATTAGTATGCAATGTTTTTTTTAATCACGGATTTGTTTCTTTATTGGTGGAGAAGCACATACAAAACTAATTTAACATGCCAAATCAGTTTCAGAATTCTAATTCACAACAATGTGTGCATGAGAGGGTCTTGATAACCTTGTACGTGGCTTGATTCATGCGAAGAGCCAGGCTGAAGTTTGCAAAAGACCATAAGGATTGGACCATAGCGGACTGGAGTAAAGTCATCTTCTCTGATGAGTCTAATTTCCAGCTTTGTCCAACAGCTGGTCGTCTAATGGTTAGACAGAGACCTGGAGAGGCCTACAAACCACAATGTCTCGCACCCACTGTGAAATTTGGTGGAGGATCGGTGATGATCCGGGGATGCTTCACTAAGGCTAGAGTCAGGCAGATTCATCTTTGCGAAGGACGCATGAATCAAGCCACGTACAAGGTTATCCTGGAAGAAAACTTGCTGCCTTCTGCTCTGACAATGTTCCCCAACTCTGAGGATTGTGTTTTCCAGCAGGACAATGCTCCATGCTACACAGCTAGATCGATCAAGGTGTGGATGAAGGACCACCAGATGAAGACCTTGTCATGGCCAGCCCAATCTCCAGACCTGAACCCCATTGAAAACCTCTGGAATGTGATCAAGAGGAAGATGGATGGTCACAGGCCATCAAACAAAGCTGAGCTGCTTGAATTTTGCGCCAGGAATGGCATCAAGTCACCCAACAGCAATGTATGGATAGTGTAGTGGTAAGATCGCTGCCTTTGACTGGGGTTCGAATCCCGGCTATGGACTACCTCCAGCAGGGGTCCTTAGGCAAGAACCCCTTACGCTACCTGCCTACCTCGGACATGAATGGTATGTATACTGATAGAGTCAT